>LQNS02278159.1:4533149-4543402 GCA_001587735.2 Parhyale hawaiensis | reverse complement strand
CCTAGCCCTAACCTAGCCCTATCCCTATCCCTAACCTAACCTAGCCCTATCCCTATCCCTAACCTAACCTAACCTAGCCCTATCCCTAACCTAGCCCTATCCCTAACCTAGCCCTATCCCTAACCTAGCCCTATCCCTAACCTAGCCCTATCCCTAACCTAGCCCTATCCCAACCTAGCCCTATCCCAACCTAGCTTATAAGACTCAACTGATGCGACTCAACTGATGCGACTCAACTGATGCGACTCAACTGATGCGGCTCAACTGATGCGGCTCAACTGATGCGACTCAACTGATGCGACTCAACTGATGCGACTCAACTGATGCGCCTCAACTGATGCGCCTCAACTGATGCGCCTCAACTGATGCGACTCAACTGATGCGACTCAACTGATGCGACTCAACTGATGCGACTCAACTGATGCGACTCAACTGATGCGACTCAACTGATGCGACTCAACATCCACGACTCAACATCCACGACTCAACATCCACGACTCAACATCCACGACTCAACATCCACGACTCAACATCCACGACTCAACATCCACGACTCAACATCCACGACTCAACATCCACGACTCAACTTCCACGACTCAACTTCCACGACTCAACTTCCACGACTCAACTTCCACGACTCAACTTCCACGACTCAACTTCCACGACTCAACTTCCACGACTCAACTTCCACGACTCAACTTCCACGACTCAACTTAACTGATCTAACTTAACTGAACTAAGTTAACTGATCTAATTAACCTAACCATCTCACCTAACCTATGTTTAGGGGTTGCTCCATCCCACATTTGAGCATCCAAATATGCAAGGTAGAATTTAGTTGTGTACAGTATGATTTAGTTTACCCGAATATAAGGTACTTCAGTATAATTGAGTAGAGTTCTTAAATATACTTCAAGAGACAGCCGGGACTTATTTCTCCAGGGGCCTATTTTTGGGTGTTTTTTTTTTCTCCAGGACTCTTTTTCTACTGGGGCATTTTCCGCCCGGGGCCCTTGCCTGATTCCCCAGACTCGCACTGCCACAAGTTGACGTGTAACAACTTCTGGTATGTCAGTGTGTGACCAAGCAAAAGACGAACTACAGATGCGTGTCATTTGTCAACTTGAATAAAAATGGCTCAGATTTACCGTGAGGTTTCAAGAAATACGTAGAGGTAAAATATACTTTATTTTTAGACAAGACGATATATATATATTTCTATGGTATACCTTATAAGGGAAAATCTCTCCATACCGGTGAAGCAAGCGAGCGAAAACTGTGCTCCTTGCAGATACTCCAATCAACAATGCAACGTCTGCTTTGCTTAACTAAATTTTAAAGCATTTTGGTATGGTTCAGTTTCATATTGGTGAGCTGTAAACTGGAACTACTAAATAAAAAAAAAAAAAGAAAGAAAGCGGCCAAGTTTTTCCCCACAATTTAAATATTTTATGATGCAACATAACTGAGAGAATATTTTACTCTTCGCTTGCAATATTGCTGGTATCGAATGGATAACTTGACCTGCAGAAAATTCGAATAAGAAAGCAATTATAGGTTCAGTGGTACCAAGATATGAAATATTTTAAAGCGATTATTTCAGTTTTTGTAGGGTTCAGTAGATGTTGCAAACGGTCCTTGGGCAACTTAAATATGCGGTAGCAATTCGTAACTAGGCTTGTCGAAATAGACGAATGATTATGTAAGGTGCGGAATTCATTTCACGAACCTTCAACTGCACGTTTTTCTTTAGTTCAACGACCAAGGCACTGGGTGGCCAAAATTTCATTACCCGTTAGCTTCAAACTAATGTGGTAAGCTAAATAAGAGGAAAAGTTGAAGCGAACAACGCCCTCTGCACGCGAGATAACGAATCTGTTGCCTCGGCCTTGCGAAAAAGATTGATGCGGTCGTGGACAGTCTCTTGCCTCGGTGTTCAGCCTTGCAAAAATAAGGAGAAATTCAATCTTCAGCGTCACTGAAAAAGTGTGAGGCCTGTGTGCGAAGGTGCGGGTAACTAATGACGCCGTCAAAGAGTTAATACAGAGCATCATGCAAGCCATTGCAGGATTGCTACTGCTAGCAGGGTGCAGATTGCGAGCATCGATTACAGACGGAGGTAATGGGAAGCAAAGGAACGACAATGCTCCCAGATCATCTGAGCATATAGCGACGGGCCGTCGCTTGCTGTAACTTTCGGTGAGACCGGACCGTTGTCTCTGTAGAAGCGCGGTATGGCCGTAATGGCTAAGAGTTGCATCGATACGACGATGACCATCGTGGTAGATGGAGGCAAGGGCAGCTACCTGCTATTTGCTTTAGTTTTTCCCCCGATCATTATCTGGGAAACTTGTGTACAATGGTAAGGAGAGTTTTACCTTTATTACTATATGACCATTGCAAGACATAATGGAAAATCGCGTACTGTTTATTCAGTTGGTGGTGAGCCCGTCGTATCTTAGTACATACTACGATACATGTATTATAAAGGTATTACGGTAATGGCTGTTGTAGAATGTTACAAAAAACTAGGAACCCAAGCACGGAAGACGTTGCTAGGGAACAGCAAGTCGGAAAATAATATACTGACGACTGATAGACGCAGTAGGAAAAGGAAGAACGTACAGTGGACACAAACGAAAGACGTTTCAAAGGCCTAACTTTGGCTATGAGAACCCCTGAGGTCCTCTTTTGGCTTAACTCTCCGTAAAATAGGAACTAGGACGAGCTAACCTTGTAACTCTGACCCCTGACCCTGCTGATTACCTATAAACCTTGAAGGGATGGAGTAGTGAGTTAGCACAACAATTGTTACACTCGCCTTAAAAGCATTAGTGAAGTAATACATAAAAACATCCGATATTATATAGCTAAATGGAAATTCTAAAACGTAAAATCCTCGAAAAGACAACTGACACTGCGGCATCCTGGATATTAGCTATGTACTTATTATATATCCAACGCAGTTCATTACTGTTACATACTCGCGTTAGCTGCAAACATCACGCTAGTACGCACATCACGACCTGCTCACTGAAATTAATAACTGCTACATCCTCTATATAGGTGATCTTCAGCCTCCGGCCGCGGACAGGTACCAAACTTCGGATTAATTGGTACCAGACTTGGGATTAATTGGTACCAGACTTGGGATTAATTGGTACCAGACTTGGGATTAATTGGTACCAGACTTGGGATTAATTGGTACCGGACCGCACAACAAATAATTATTCCCTTTTTATTTGCTATCCTATTAGAATTTAACGATTGTTCGTTTTCCAAGTTACGATATAAATTATCTACTTTCCCTTCCCCCAGGTTGCGGTAAAATCGTCAATCGTTGAACGGTCCGTGGCGACAAAGAGGTTGTGGGGCCTTTGCCCTAGCTGTATTGTCATAGCGACAACACGACGGCAGTGAGGACATCTGATGGAGCCTAAATTTTGTTGCAATATCCTCTTCTACAATGAATAATGGCAATGTCTGCGTTCTTCCATTGTATTCGCAAGCACTATTCGTCGAATGGAACATATGCGGTGGTTAAGAACAATCAGTTTTCGGATACATTGAATTAATTTTTATGAAGATCTTTCCCCAATTGTAAAATTAACTCTTGCTTACAAAAGAAATTATTTGAATGGTAACGAATTATTACTGTTATATTGATTTCTTAAAGCCTCCGTTTCCACAACTATGCGATCTAACAGCAGAAGAAGCAAAGGACATACAGTACGTCAAAAGAAAAGTGAAACGCGTGCATGGAGGTGTTCTCACACAGGACCTACGCGCGTGCTACAGTAAATCGGGAAAGAAGAGGAAACACAGACAAGGCAAGCAACACATCATCAGCAGGAGTATGCATGTGGAAGGAAGGAAAGTGGGCTCAAAGGAAAGACGCCCCGAAGTCCTAGCCAAGGCTAAGTTAACCTACAATCTAGTTATTATTCTCCTAGTTTAAGCTTCCCTACCCACATAGTACACTGCGATCCAAAGAGAGGAAGAAAGAAGGGACATAAAGAATGTTTAGTGAAACGTGAAACCAGCGCACGAGTCAACACGCATGGGAACAGTAAGTCGGGAAAGAAGAGGAAGGACAAAACAAAGCATCATTAGCAGTAGTATGAAGGTGGGAAAAAGCAAAGTGGACACGGAAGACAGCAGTCGGAAGGCCTAGCTAATAGCTAAGGCAACCTATAGAACCCCCTGGGGGCGCTGCTCACCACAACATAGGACGGGCGAACCTGGCTAACCTATCCCTATGGCCTATCCTATGTAACAAATGAGAGAGAGAAAAAACCGGTTCTCTGCCTCAGGTGTGCAAATATCTGGGCGTCGCTATTCGTTGTCTGCTTGCATTTTTTTTTTCGCTTGTATAGTCATACACTAAATAAAGCTGCACTTCAAAAATTTGTTAATTTTCTGCACTTGTTTGTCCCGCTTATTTTTTATTTTCTTGACAAGCTAGAGATTTTTTTTTGTTTACAGTGATTCCCAAACATTAATGACAATTTCCTTTAAAAACTTCAATTCACAGTAAGATAACGGGGCAGTTTTCTTAACAATTTCCGAAACATACATAAACTTTACAGGACTTAAAAATGTTTTTGCCGCTCTCCTCGCAAAATTTTGAATTATTATGTTGAAAAGCCTAAGGCTCCGTCTCTCATTACAAAGGTGATCTAATTGGAGAAGAAAATAAGAGACATATAGTAAGTATGTCGATAGAAACGTGGAAACAATGCACGAGAGTGTGCCCACACAGGATCAATGCGCAAGGGAACTGCAAGTTAAGAAACAAGAGAAAAAACAGAAGAATGTAACATCTCTACAGTATGAAAGTAAAGGAAGCAAAGTGGGCATTAAAGAAAAACATCTCGAATGGCTTAGTTAAGGCTAAGTAATCTACAGCGTCCCCCTTGGGCCGCTGCTTCCCATCCTCATGGCGTGGGCGAACGTTACTAAGCTAACCCTTTGGCCATCCTATGCCCTCTGGGGGGCGTAAAGCACGAATACCTTAACTGCTAAAAACCTTTGCCTGTTATTAAAGTAATGCACTGCGCCCCACAATAACAGGCAGCTTTTCTTTTCTGTAACGTCATACAATTCATTTGGTTGAATCCAAATATTTCAGCCCTGAATGGTAACACCCAGTTACATGTACTCTACCAAAATTATCTGATCCGCCCACATGTAAAGAAACAGAGCATAATGGATTTTGTACTGAACGTAACAATATATTTGCATTGGAATTATAAAAGAAATATGACGCCACTAGTTCTTAATGATCGATTCATGATCCGCATAAAGAAACGTTCCTGAAGCGTTTATCCATTGAATTCAAGGTAACTATTTTAGCTACTGTAATAGTGTCCACAACATCTATCATGCAATTGCTTCCCAGGGTGTCTCTTTCGTTGAGAAGTGTCGTTTACATTAAATTCTCCGTAGGATATCTGATAGATTTCGAATTACATGCCTTTCTACAACGTTAAGCACTTATCTGCGGGGCAGACCCGGGTTCTTCACAACTTCCCTCGATGTACGTGACATGGTAGGTCTGGAAATAACCTTCTATGTACATTTGCCAGTTCACTCAGAAGGCATAGGATGGGCCATAGGCCATAGGGTTAGGTTAGTGTAGGGTTACCTATCCTATGTTATGGGGAGCAGCGCCCCCAGACGAACCCCGTAGGTTACCCTATAGGTATTAGCTAGGCCTATGGGATGTCTGTCTTTCGTGCCCATTTCGCTTCCTTCCAATTTCATACTCTTTCTTGCTATTTATACTCTTCATTCTCGATTTGCTGTTCCTACGCGCGTTGACCATGCGTGGGAACGTCTTTGTGCAGGGGTTCCATGTTTCTATCTCCCTAGTATCTGTCCCTTCCCGCTTCCTTTCAGTTAAATTAATTTAGTAATGGAAACAGAGGCTTAAACTGCTCAATAGAAATGGTAATAATAACCCTTTTCAGCCTTCAGACGAAGAGTAGAATACTCCATTATCGCTTCAAAGTTTGATTATCCCTTCTCTGCATTTATTATCCCTTCTCTGCATTTTTGACATATCCAGGGTCGCTATGCTTTTGAAGCTGCGAGACAATAGCGGTCACCTCATTAGTAATTGATGCACGTTTTCGACCCATAGTGACACTTTTATTCAGCACTTGCCTAATAAGTTTGGTGGGTCAAATTGTTGCTGCTTCACGAAAATGGCTGCCGTTTGCTTACACCTACAGACATTAACTTAGTTCTATTGAAGTACAAAGAGGCAAATACTACCAACACTCAGTGGGTAAATTTCTTGAAGAGGTGATGTCATGGCAATAGCTCATACTTGTCTTTGCACGATATTAGCTATGATATTTACAACGTTAATTATATACTTGCATCAATGACTTTTTCCCTTAGTCAAAAAACGACAGTAAATAGTTCAGAATTCTGAATTCTTGATGCGCGACCAAGTGACTCTGATTTCACTTTATCGTCAGAACGAAAATAAAAGTAGAAAATGGCTGAGTATTCTACAATGAATTTCTTCTTGGTATCTTAAGCAGTAATTTGTTATCTGCTGCAATATACACCATCACTAACTTTGCTAGGTACTTGTTTACAACTTAGTCAGTACCTGCGATGTACTCATACGAATGCAAGGAATCTTTAGATTTACTTTTAAACATTTATTATTCTAGAGTTCAAAATTTTTGATTCAAACTATGCGCTATAAAATTATCTTTCTTTCCATACATTTCAGTTTCATGGATGTTTCGGAAATTTTGACTATCACCGCTTCAGATCTCAAACACAGCCGTGAGGCAGATTCTATCCACGCTCTTTCTATCATGCGCTAAAGGCGCCGTGTTATTCCTAGCAATTCTCACGACCGGGTTCTAGAATTAAAGCGAAAGAACAATCACCCTGTCACTATGGAAACACAAAGCTGCCCAATAATTTGACATATTCAGTGCAGCTAAAACACGACTGCAAAAACGTACGAAGAAAACGGTGCAGTGTCGCTCGCTTCTTTTTCTGGATGTCGGCACGCCGTCTCCTGGCGGCGGCGGCGCGAGTGCAGCGGTGGGCCTGATATATCCAGCGAAGCAGGTTGCCTCGCAGCCAGCTTTATTTCATGTTAATTTTGTTTACAAAGCGTCAAAAGAGATTCAGACCTCCAGAGCGAAATTGTGTGCGCAAAGTCAGTAGTCTTGTTTGTTTTTAAGGTTTGCGGAGGCTTTCATTAGAGACTCACAGTCTCCAACTGTTTCTTGAGTATTGGAAAAGGGATTCGAGCGGGTGCGAGAACATATACTTACTTATAGGGCAGCCTAACGGACATACAAAAGCAACTTGAACCTGGGGTCAAAACCAATAATGTACGACTGTATATGTTTGCTCTGCATGCTCTAAGCAAGCGTCATCTGGTAGCTCCTATATTTATAAATATAATGTAGAGTGAGTAGTCTAACTGTAAAACAAAATTTCAGCACATAACTTCATAATGCAATAAGTTCACGAAATGATCGTTACATACCGGGCTTTGCAAAAGTCCTGACTTGTTTTAATAATTTGCCATCCGAAGTTTGTAAAAGCTTTGTTTATAATGAAATAAAACAAAATTTGTAAAGTATTAGTTTATGATGATCTAAACAACATTGCTATTCAATAGGACCTCCATTGGCAGCAATGACACGCCCTAATCGTGGTCGAAGTCCTTACACACATTACGAACGTAATCTTTCCTCATCTGGGCCCAAGTGCGGTTCACAGAGGCTTTCAGCTCCCCAATGTTGTTGTGGCGATTTTTGCATGCTTTACTCTCAATATGCGGCTACACGCTGTAGTCCAGAGGATTGAGATCAGGCGACTGTGGGGGCCAGAAGTCTTTGGGCCAGAAAGTCATGTTTCTTTGACGTTTTTCTGATCCAAGGAAGAACTTTTGTGGCCATGATATCCCTGTATTCAGCCGCTGTCTACCTGTACCCACCCTTTAAACCATACTGGAGGCATCTTCTCTCCATTGGAGGCCACAACACCAAGCATCATCACAGAGGCCGGATGCTTTGTCGTAGAGACATTACGAACATCAAAGATGTCTTAGCCAAAGCTCACAACTCGATCGTTCTGTTTGTTGAAGAGAGGATCCACGGTGAAGGTCTTCTCATCTAAGGAAATGATGACTCGATTTCCATGACTTTTTAAGTCGTTAAGAAGGCGGGAACATCGCTCTCGGCGCTTATTAACCATGTCAGCAGTTAGCAGCGGTTTTTTCTGACGCTTTAAGCTCTTTCGGTAAATATTCGTCTTATCCCCCACCCGAGTTATAGGATAAGAAAGTGATTTCTAGCATAATCGAGGCGTACTGAAAACTAAAATGACATTAATTTTATTGTGGAAATTAGGCAAACCAGGCCTTACGCCTTACCTAACCTGCCCGATATTATGAAGGGGTTTATGCCTAACTACCCGACAGTACGGCTTAAAGAGGGGCGAATTCGGCTCTTACGCATGTGCATGTAACGTAACCTAAAGCAGCAGCACGCTCCGACAGGTCAATTAAGACTCCGAAAAGACGAAAATTTCATAAAACAAAACAGAATTTACACAAATAAAGACCTATATATTCTCAATCAGTAATTTTCAACGAATCAAAATATATTAATATAATACTGAAGTTCAAGTGGGGGATAAGACGAATATTAGCCGCTCTTTCCACCTTCACTCTTTGCAGCTCTTGACACGGTTGAGACAGAAATCTTCTTTTTCTTCGCAAATTCAGTCATTTTGAGTTTCGATCATTTTCAAAGGCTCTTCGAACATTTTTCAGTTGAATAACTTGTGGTCTGCCTGAACGTGGTCGATCTTTGAGGCTTTCATTATTCTTAAGGCGGTTTTCGACCCGTTTCACCGTTGATAAACTGACATTTGCAACCTAACAATGTCCGCCTTCTGGTGACCCAAGCGAAGGAGAGCTGCTATATTCATTCTTTTTGTTTTCATTACCAACAATGTATAAAAATGAGCACTGTTAGGTACCAGTTATTATATTATCTGCAGTAGTTTAGGAATGTCATTGCCAAGTAATTTCATCAAGTCATTGAATTGAGTTTCACACTTTGAAAATACAAAACAGGTCAGGACTTGTGCAAAGACTGGTATTTTTATTTATTTTTTATATATACAGTTGTTCACTAATTGATTTACGCGGCAAGGATGGTTTTTGGCGAAATGTATTTCTTCAGTATTGTTTCAAAATTTACCATTTACAGCATCAACACTTTGGTGACTTGATGGCAGGCCTTACTGCCAAGGATGTTGTACACATAGTAGGGTTCTCATCTATTAACACTCTCGCCATATTTTTGCCCCTTTTTCAAGAGTTCACTAATGGTTCCACTTACTTTGCATAATGAATGACTAGGCAAACTTCTGAAAGTAAAATATTTTATTTGGCAAAACAGTAACCTATAAATTGATCGGACACTCATAAAATATAATATTTTGATGCATCATTAAGAAATATAAAAAGTATATGCTCTTCATTTGATTTCCCTGTCGTTTGAAATTACTTACTTCTGTTAGATGCGGTGTCCCACCGCTTTGGGCCCGGGCCAGAGTTGCCAACTCGAAAGCAATGATTCGGAGCTAAAACGACTCAGAAAAAGAGCTAAAACCGGTTAAAATGGGATTTTCTAATCAAAACCTTGATATATTGCTATGAGAATCATCATATATCTTTCTTATTGCATAGCTAATTACACCCTCAATACAAACATAAATATTTTCCCATAACTAAGAAGAAAGCGAAGATTATATTGAAATTGCAAGAACAATAGGTTTAGTTTGTCCTAAAACATTTTCCTTTAAGAAAATAAAGAAAACGAGTAGATAAAACGTGAAACCATTTTAAAACATAAGTTGTATGTCACCCAATAGGTTGTATCATTGAATTTCTTTCGAAAATTGTCATCAATACCAGGTATTTAACAAGTCCTATCTGCATGTGCACGCTGGAATTTTGAACAAAAAATTAACGTCACCATCAGTTACCCTGAATTTTCTATCGACCGGCCTGACAAATCACGTGCAAAATTTCGTGGGTGTGCTACATTGTTTACCCCATCTCTATTTTCGCAATTTTCATCCGATCTTCAACTTGCAAAAGGCATATGACTCTTTTCAACTTAATCTCGTGTCATCAAACAAACAAACAAACAAACAAACAAACAAACAAACAAACAAACAAACAAACAAACAAA
>LQNS02278159.1:4450328-4462228 GCA_001587735.2 Parhyale hawaiensis | reverse complement strand
CTATCACTTTCAATGGAGCTTGAGAGGAGCACCAGAGCCTCCAACCTGGGCTAATTTCCGCCTATCTATTTCGTTAAGAGCGTGACACCAAACATATAAATATATATATATACATATTTATATATTTATAAACACACGACGGTCATTCTTAGTATTAGATTAGATTAGATACTCACTGAAAGTGCCCGACAAACCAGGGGTAAGCGGCTACGAGCAATATGGGGATAACTCGCTAATAGTCATCTCGCTGCTGACGGACTGCAGTACCTCTTCTGCACGAGATGGGCGGCGTGGATAACGCCACCTCAACCCCGTCCGAAAATCATCCAGGTATCAAGGTAAGGTTATTCACCCAGGAATCTCAAACAAAAGCCAGACTATTAATAATGATGAAAGGAATCTATTTATGAACAAGAAACACAAAATTATCTAAATGGGTGACCGGTGGGGCACGGATGATAATCGATTCAGGAAATATCAAATATGATCTAAAAATCCCTAAACTTCCAAAAATTAGGGAAATTTATCGCGGAAGTCACAGCAAGAGTGGGGCACTGAATTTGCAGTACTGTGAGATGCAGCACATCTGTGTCCGTTTGACCCATGACGTGCAGAAGGGAGCCGAATGAGCGGTGGCTCAAACATTCAAGCTGAGCAGCATCAATAGGACGTAAATAGCTGGATAAACTGAAGTATAACTGAATTTAGGGTGTATTCTATTAATCTATTTCTGTTTCCTTTGTGCATATACGCTGACGCTGAATCATCTCGTTTCTTTATACGTATGTATATGTATCAAATCACCTCATGTTCGCTCCAAGTAGTATTAAACTTTACTGACCACTGCATGGATATGGTTTTTCAATGCTGTAGAATTTGAGATTTATCAGTAGACGATCATTCAGTTTTTAATGCTATCCTAAACTGATTCCATAGCTTAATTCACCGTATTAATATTTTCGAGGGGATTTCACGACCCAAAATGGATCGGTTGAGCGATGTTCAGCTCTACATTCTGGCGCCGGGTCACATCCCGCGACCTAAGGCTCAGAGCTCTTTGAGAATGATGTGCGCTGTTCCAAGCAGCGCTTATTATTATTATTATTATATTTCTAGTTTAAGCCTCCTTACCCGCAGAGTACACTGTGATCCAACGATAGGAAGAAAGGAGGTACAAAGAATGTCAAGAAAATGTGGAACCCATGTACAGTTGAGAGAAAGATTTACTCACAAGTGCCGTAGGTCTGGAAAGCAAAGAAGCCAAACTCACCTGGAAAAGATAACAAAACGTTAATAATTTAGGGTCAGTGCATGATTCTGATATCACTAACATTTTTGTTCATGAATTCTGCCCATAGCAAAGTTTACCAAGAAATAAATAATACAATAATGACTGTAAGTTATAGTAAGAAAATTCAGGCCTCCGTTTCCGAGCAGAATGATATCACAGAGGAAAGAGCAAGGGACTTATAGTATGCCGATAGAAACGGGGAACCCATGCACGAAAGTGTTCCCACGCAGGATCAAGGCGCATGGGAACAGTAAGTCGGGAAAGAAGAGGAAAAACGGAATAAAGCATGAGCAAGTAGAAGTATGAATTCAGGAAGGAAGCAAAGTGGGCACGAAAGACAGACGTCCCGAAGGCCTAGCTAATAGCTAAGGTAATAGCTAAGGTACTTACACGAGCCACCTGTGGTCGCCGGGACACGAGAATCGTATTTCAATGATGGAGCAGAGTCAGGTTTTCATAATGAACAAGCCACTCAGCTATAGTACATTGAGTACGTTTTGTGTAAACTACGGCCCTTGTGATTGCAGGTTACTGTTTTGCTCCAGATAAAAAATAGTTGCCAGCATGCTTCATTGGCGGGCAATGAAAATTCATCGCTCAATAAAGATCGTATAAAATTTAGACACCAACATAATTTCTTGGACTACCGAAATTTTTGACACCAAAAAACTTATACGATACATAGTCCAGACAATGCATATCTATGCTCATCAAATTTTTATTTTATTGCTATTAATTAACTATCTGAATTATGATAGGCATGGAAGTCATTATATTGGAAGACGAACAAAAAAGTTTTGCTTCTTGCTGTAAGCTGAGGTGGATGTTCAACTGAACCTTTTATCACCACTAGAGTCAATTGATCTCATCACACAGGCAATCTAATTAACGCGTTTTATAAACCACTTTGTCTAACACATTAGGTTCTCTAGCAGAGTAATACACGGCGCATTAGAAAAAAGTTAATCCAATTAAAATCAAAGAAATTCTCTACATTTCTAGGGTATAAAGTCTATGTATTGAATAAGCATCACTGTCGGCGGAAAGTCGTAGTACTGGCAGCTCGTCCTAAATGGCAGGTAAACTTTGTGTACAAGTGCTAACTACTTACTTCATTTGCACTTGCTATGTCTGTCATAACTTGTGAACCCTATCAAAAATTTTAAACCCATATGCCAACTGCTGGTTTTCTTTCAAAGTGAGTGTGAAGTTAATGGGATACCTCGTGCTGCTGACTCTTTTATATGATAAGTACGATACCCATACGAGATATGATAAATGAGCTTTATTTCTTTTCCTCTGTACAAGTTGGGCAATATTGCATTATATATAATAGATCTAATAAAATCACCTGCAATAGTTTGCTCATCCTGTCCTATGAATTCAAGCGTACACCACACGTACGATGAAGGCAAAGTTATTTGAATATAAAATAAAGCAGGAAATGACCACCCATCCGCCATTTTATCGCAAATTATAGTATGCCATCGCACTCTGGAGACTTTGTTTTACAGTATGAGGTGCTTTATAACTAACTTCGGTAAATCCACAACCAGTTTCCCGCAAAAAAAAAAGCCAAGTAACAAACGCTTCATAAACATCCTATCTATAACATCTCACATTAATTCGTCATATTCCTATTAATTTTCTATTAATGGAAGTTTTAAACATGTCCAGGTTCAGTAATCATTACGAAGTGCAACAATATGAGATAAAATCTCGCATGTAAAGTACTGTTCAAAAATTTTTTTGAAGCAGTCATCATGTGACTTGTTTGGCCTTGCATGATTCCTTGCCAGAATTATGGATAGCGAATCGTCATGGTGTGGTGTAGTCTATGGTTATTATTATTAGCATTATTGTCAATATGGGCTACAGGTTTGGTTTGGACCGCCTTTGTCACTGCACTCGCTACAGCCAAGAGATAAAAAGAACCAGAACGTCTCGTGGCGTAAGACAATCACCCTTGAAAAGCGCTGAGTCAAGAGTTACAAATTCAACGCCGTCATTTTTGACGGCCAGGTAATTCTACTTTTTTGGCATGTTTCACATCTCATGCCACTCACCTGGCTGCCTGAAAAAGATTGTGATGATGGCTCAATTCTTCGGCTTCTCTTTGGGTGAAACGAGGCTGTTTGTTTCTCTGTCTGTATGTTGACTGGGCATTTGCTTTTGTTATAGTGGAGAAAGAGAAGCGAGCGCCCACTGTTTTACCTTACACAACATACAATTCTTCTGTTCTTTGGACATGGTACCTTGTCTTTTGTTCCCTAGCGAGGCGCAAAAGCGATGCTTCAGTTCGCTGTACAAGTGAATTAGAACAGCAGTACGCGGTCTGATCACTTAGTCCATATAAAGAACAAAAATAAATAAATAAATGAATAAATAAATAAAATAAAAAATAAAAATAGCGTGTCCTGCAATGCATGAATGGAACAAAGGCGTAGGAAATAGGTGAGGTGTGACAGGGTACAACATAAAATAATTCTGTAATAATTGGACTATTGTTTGTCTACCTTTAAATAACTGTTGTATAAGGTATCTAAACCCGTTACAGCTATAAAGAAAAAAAGCAAGGAGCACAGATTCCTGACTGATGGAAAAGAGCTACAAGTCAAGCATAACAATAGCACAGTGCAACAGAAGACGATCGAGCTTGAGTGTGGATATTTTAATTAAACAAAATCGCTGGAGACAAAGAAGCGATGAATTGGAACAACTTTCATACACTGAGCTACGCTACCATAAAAAGTTACAAGAGAAAAAAATGAGAGTAAAAGATCTCCTAACAAGAGGCGCAGGTGAGAAATCATTGGGGGAATGCGAAAGGAGAGCAAATGACGGCCCAGGAAAAAGTGTGTCTGGGCGCGAGGTGTCATTAGTTAACTGGACAGGAGCAACAATGATGCGAGCCAGCCTGAAAGAGCTTCCCCGGGGGAGAATATTCCCGGAAATGCGCTCCCAAGCACATGCCATAGACTATTGGCACTCCTGCGGCGTAGGGCACACCCGTAAGGCGTTGCCACAGGTAGGGAATGCGTAGAAATATATAAGACCATGGCCACTGGCGCTCCTGCGGCGTGGGGTACAACCGGTAGGCGTTGCCACAGGTAGAGAATGCGCGGAAATATAAACTCTTGATCATAAGCTTAAGACCACTTGAAAATGTAAAAAATTACTTTTTAATAATCATCATCATTCTATAATAAAACGCTTCGTGTATTTATTTATACATTTCGTGCCCGCATCTGAAGGAAATAGATAGGCGAAAAATAGGCCAAGTTGCAGATTTTAAAATCAAGTTGCGTTGCCATGGAGACCGATGACCAGGTTGCAGAAGTTGGCGAAATTCTGAACCTTATCCCTTTATTTGAAGACTCTTCTTGCTTGAATCACTTCTTGAATTTGGAAGAATATGTATGTATTCTGGAGTCTGATTTTCTAACTTTTTTCGCTCAGGTCACGTCGTATAACTTCAGTTGATGTTTTAACACAGTACTCACGAAGGGATGATTTTTCACGGGCACTAGACAATTAGTTCTTCTAGCTTGCTGTGTTTTCTTTGACAGAGCAGTTATCTCTTCATCGGCCAAAATTCAACACTTCAATGAAGCAGATGTTTAAGTTTGGCGGTATCTTGGCCACTGAGCCTACGGTACCTTCACATTACATATAAGGTGACTGGTGGAGTTACATTAAAGTTTATTGCAGTGTTTTACTTAAGATTTTACTTCAGCCTGTCAATAAGGAAGACGCACGGGAAAGACGGAAAATGGACAAGAAAGAACTTAAGGATGAGAGTACGTCAAATTATCAATAGAGAAGCAAGTCAGAGAAGCGAAGATTCCACCCTGGCCTTTATTAACCAAACATATCGATTATGGCGCGATTTTTTTCCAACACGGGTCCACTAGTAAATCAATAAACTCGTTCGACTAGGGATAAGTAATTCCTAATTGTAAAATGTGAGAAAGACGACAAGTACCTGATGTAACAATTTACTAAGAAATATAATTTTTGTCAAATAATGAGTTTTTCAGTCGATCAAAATTATATGATCATAAACAGAAATCGTAGGTAACCTTTCGACATGGACGTTGAGGTGTGCGAAATCTGAACTTAGTTATAAGTACTGCCTCCATTCTTGTTGATAACCTCAAAAATTCTTTGTGGCATACTTGGTAGAAATGAGGGTTTCCATGAGGGTTGGAGGAATATTGTCCCAGCTCCTAAAGACGGCATCACGAAGTTCATTCACTGTCACAAATTGTTTACAATTTCCGTAAACATATCTCACCACCCATCCCAAAGATTTTTTTTTGGGTTTAAGTCCGGAAAACATGCCGAATGACGTAAAACAGGGACACCATTTTCTTGAAAGAAGGTCATAGTCTGGCGGGCAGTATGGACTCGTGCATTATCATGCAGGAAAACCCATTCATCTCCACATAAACGAGGGCCCTCTATCGACATAGATGTTTTTTGTAACATGCTGACAAGCCAGCAGCTGTTTGAATTTGACGCCCCTACACCGCCTGAAGCTTAATTTATAGCTCCCCTGTGTGACTCTCACCATATACCGTAACAGAGTTTCCACCTTTGTGACGCTTGGAAAGCATTTCAGGAGGCATCTCTTTATCATGCCAGTACCGTTGGAAGCCATAAATCTCATCTAGATTGAATTTTTCTTTGTCAGAAAACAAAACTTTAGACCATTTTTCAATGCCCCATGTTTGGTGCTCTCGAATAAACTATAAACGGGCCGCTTTGTGACGTGGAAACAACCGAGGACCTTTCAGGGCTTTTTGTTCTCCATGCCCTATTGTCATAAGTGTCCCCTGATGGTTATTGAATTGCAATTAGCAGCTGTGAGTTTCTTGATTTGCCTGGGAGACCGTCCTCTGTCTTGAGAAACAATCCTTTTAATTTTCTTACTCAACGCAGGGGATACTTTTTGTTAGTCTACAGCTAGATTTTGCTGTCCATAACTATCAGAGTCCTTTAGGAAGTTGTAAATCATAGTTTTACTTCGGTGAATCTCAGCAGCGATTGCACGCTGCGACAAACCTTGCTTATGCAGGCTAACAATTCGACTACGTTCTAATTCTGAGAGCCTGCTTGCTTTGGGCATAGTGACACCTTCAGACTATCAGCGCAAACCTGTAACTGATGCGAAACGTCGGAAATTACCCTAGAATTAATTTTGATTAACTGTAAACTCATTATTTGACAAAAATGTACATTCCTTAATAAATCTTTGCATCAGGTATCTTTCGTCTTTATCACCCTTGACCATTAGGAATTACAGATCCATAGTCCAAGAAATTTATTTATCACTAAAAAAACGTTATTTTTTACATTTTCAAGTAGTCTTAAACTTTTGATCAGGAGTTTATAAGATCAGGGCCACTGGCGTTCCTGCGACGTGGGGTACAGTCGTTAGGCGTCGCCGAACGTAGAGAATGCGTAGAAATAAATACGATGAGGACCATTGCCGTTGCTGCTGTGTGGAGTAGAGAACTAAGTTTGATTCAAGAACGGAGCAAGTCTTTTATTTTTCAGAGGCAGGGTGTTGCAAGAGAGACCAATTTAAACATGTCCGCAGGTAGGGGCAGCAATTAACGCACCACGAAGTGCCACTTATGACAGCAGGGACCTCAGCCAAGGTGCCACAGAACTTCAAACAAATCGCTTTTGCATCCAGGAGAGCTTAGCTCAAGTTACGGCGAGAGAGAAAAAAAAGAGAAGCCGCTAAAGACTCCACACAAGTTTATTGTGACGGGAATGGCCTGGGTTAATTTCTCAACAAACGGCGGGCGCAGTTACGGCTGACCAATAAAAAAAGCAGAGGACAAACAAAGTTGAGGACGTCGGGTACTTTTTTTATGCACTAGGTGAAGTTAGTGGAAGACTCATGTTACTGAGA
This sequence comes from Parhyale hawaiensis, assembly GCA_001587735.2. Taxonomy (NCBI): domain Eukaryota; kingdom Metazoa; phylum Arthropoda; class Malacostraca; order Amphipoda; family Hyalidae; genus Parhyale; species Parhyale hawaiensis. Next base: position 4,455,011 of record LQNS02278159.1, on the reverse strand, counting down.
GAGCGATTCAACTTACTGTTGTTTTAGCGTCTGCATCATGGGTGTCATTGCGGTGGTTGGCTGAAGAGCACAGAATACAGGGCGAATGACTAAATACATACAAAGCTTTAGATCAAGAAGCTCATATGAAGTACTTAAGGATAAAGCAAGTCTGTATATGCACATAGTAGTTAAAGTGGTGCACAACTACGCTCATATCAAAAGCTTCACGCTTAAGAGTTTTCGTACATTAGTTTATATAATAAATTGCCTGACTGTGCTACAGCTGCATGATTTACCAAATCCCCAGGATGGTCATGTTTCTTCAATAGTACTGGAGGCTATAAATTGTACATGCCTTTAATTGTAGATGAATGCATCGTTTGTGAACACGTTGTAATCTATCATAGCATTTTGTAGTCATAGCTACAAAGGCAAAGTAATTGTTTTCGCTATCATTGCTTATTATCACCCGCGAACGAAGTGAGAGAGGTGATATGTTTTGCATATCTATATATATATCTTATATATATATATATATCTATATCTATATATATATATATATATATATATATATATATATATTTGCATATCTGTCTGTCCACCCAAAAACAGTTGGAAGGAGTTGAGCAATCTTCATAATTTTTTCTATGGAGTTTGGTGGGTTGACCTGAATGTGACCCATGCCAAAAAAACTAGGTCTAGCTGGCTATCAAAAATGACGACGTTGAAATTTCCCCCACCGAGGCGAATCTGCCTCCACCGCGACAGATCGTCTGGAGCACAGGGCGTTCTATTTTTTCCTATGTTATTCTTAAGGAGGTAATATAGCAGCGGTGTAGCGATGCAACTGTGTTGGACACAGCATCTCTATGAAAAACTAGGATTAGTTAGTCATCGAAAATGACTTCCGTTGAATTTGCCCCTACCGCGGGTGATGGTCTTACACCACGAGGCGTTCCAGTTTCCACTTCGTTTTTTATGTTACTTTGTAAATTGGACAGAAATTCCTCAGAAGCCGTAGAGCTCCATGGGGAACCTTTTCATGTCTGGTACCTCTACCGCGAACAACGAACATGTTTAACAGCCCTAAATGATAATGACCTGCAGGTTAAGTAATGTATTCAGTATTAAAAGCTGAAAAGCTTTACTATGGGGACATCGACGCTCCCAAGGGCGACATCTATCTATGTGGTGCAAAACGATAAAAGGACTACTTACCAGTGAGCGTATTCATCATATGAAGTGTGGGTTAGGAAGATGTTTATCCGACTTATGTATTTTTGGAAGCGCATTGGAAGGCAATTTGTGATGTCGACTAAAGTTGATCTACGTCTCGAGCCAAGGGCATCATCATTATCAGGTTGAAGTTATCAGAAAAAAATTAATCCACACTCTGTTACTGCACGAGAGTGGGGCCTCTTGTTCTTTGCTTTGGGTCTTCGAGGTGTCGTCCATCGCGCCCGCTTTGTTTTCTTCCCATCTTATACTTCCTTCCGCTCTTCCTCTTCTCTCCTGATTTGCTTTGCCCGTGCGCGTTGTTCCGGTGTGGGCATACCCTTATGCATGGGTTCCACGTGTCTATCGTCATGCTGGGTGTCCCTTCTTTCTTCCTCTGTGGGATCGCATTTGTTGTGGGAACTGAGACTTGAATTTTTGAATATGCCTTGGCATGCTATGCGCATCTTCTTCTTTTCTATTGGGAGCACTTGGTATTGATTAAGAGAATCTTAAGCTATTTTACATACTATATCATTCCTCGTTTTTCCCGGCATGTTTCTGTGCTCGTAAGTCTAGTGCGAGGGCGCTCTTTTGCAATAGGCCCGCTTTTCAATAATTGACGTAGCTACTACGTGTCCCTTCCCCATTCTCTCTAGAAACACCAGGCAGTGGAATAAAACTGCTGTAAATAGATTTTTCCCCTTATCACTTTAGTTTCTGTTTCAGTAGAGCTCATACCTTTTTCCAACTTTTTTATTGCCTAGTAAAGTTCACAGATTTTAGAAATAACGTGATTGCGTACGTGCCTTAGGTTTGCTCAGTGGAGAGTTTAGTTAGAGCTGAACTTGTCTACCGACTACCGTTATGTTTTTTCACTTTAGTTCATGTTCCAGTTAGATGGTTAAGTGTTTTGTAGCGCAATGTCTTCTCGTATTTCCATTAATTCCGCTTATCTCTTGTTCATGTGCTACTATTACCATAATTAGGTGTTCTATTTCACTTGAGGTGCCCATTCTTTCGGTAATTTCTATCTGTTTGGGTTGGGGTGATAGTTGTGAGCTGGGAGGCCTAGGCTTAGAGTATAATAAGAGTGTGAAGGATATCGGTGATGTCGTACAACATACGTAACAGAGCAAATGAATGAATATCAGTCCTATAATTCTTAGCTCCTCACTTGATTGCTGTGGTGCTAATTGCTGCCCACGTTATGACTGAATTCTTTATTAAAGTGCAGACCTAACTGGCGAGTCAAGCTTGTACAAGAGTAGGCTGCTTTTTTGAACTGCGGTAGGCTTTTGAGATGCCCTGAATTGCTATTTATGACTGTTGCTTGCGTCATCCACCAAGTGGGAGGGACTAGAGCCAGAGTTTGCATATACTCATTACCTCCTATACTGTGAGTGGAGCTGTTACTGCTGTTTGCTGCCAACGTTACAAATTACCAATGTGCGTTGCAGCACCACCGTCCTTTCCTTGGGGACCCGGAGTGTTCTACGTTAACTGCTAACAGTTCTTCGGGATGCAGCTTAAATTGGTGTAGTGCGCAGGTCTGTGTTTTGCAAGTCTTAAGAAATACATTCGTGCACCATTGTCAATGCACAGCAACGTGTCATAGCTGGAGTTAATGTATGCGTGGTCCCCCCAGCTGGAGCATATTTGAAGAGCTTGCCTCGTTGTCCGTGCGCCTCTTGTATATGGGTCCGAGCTTAGTTAGGTTTGTTGCGCTCCATAGGGTAAACTGTGCACCGCGCTATCGTACGCTGTTCCCACTGCGGTAACTAATTTTAAACCTAGGTTAATAAATTATATCTTCCTTCTTCTCCTTACTGTTCTTTATTTCCTTGTAATCGCGAGACTTGCTGTTCGGGAGCTGCTGGCCGGGGACACCCGAGTTATTTGGGCAAGAGGTTGTGAGTTTTGAAAAAGTGTATTATTTGTATGTTGAGGCTCTCCCGTAACAACTCCAATAAATAAGCAAAACAAATCTTAATGAGAAGGAATGAGAGATTATTTGTGAAATGTATTGTTATCATGCATGGATACTTCTTTCAATTATTAGCTTTGCAGTTATACGAATTTTAAACCCAATTGCTTTTATCACCCCAGAAACGAAGTGAGAGAGGTTATAATGTTTTCATTAAAGATTTAAGTATATATACATATATTTATTTACAAAGCATCGAGCCAGGACTCGATCTGGGGACCTAGAGATTACCACGCCGCTACTCTACCAGTAAGCCACAGCAACTAAAAGCAACGCAAGTACACGGGGTGCTCATAGCTGCAGTCCTGGCTCGATGCTTTGAATTTATTCTATTAAAACACAAGGGTGGACGGATGAGTCCCCTGTCTGGATAATTTCAGGCGTTGACGGGACGAGAAACTCTAAGATCTTCCAGGTTATTAACTTTATTATCTGACAACATCTGATGCTCTGAATGAGGCGCTGCAGAGTTACATGTGATAGTCAAATAAAGCAGCTGGCCGCCACTTGCTTGTATCTGAACTGAGCCAGTAGAGCAATTGGATTATGTCCTAAAGAAATACCCTTCAGGTTAATACATATATAATTAAATAATCCGGAATCGAGAACACTGGTCTCCGTTGGATAGATAACTTCCCATTCGTTTTTCCACGAATAAGCGAATGGTCAATTTTTTTAAACAATAGCAATTAATCAACCGTATCAAATGATTTCCTCAAGTCGAGGAACAGACAAATTCCATACGATTTATCATGAAAACATTTTATTAAGTCGGTCACTAGATGAAATATCGCTAATGTTGTATTGGACTTTGCACAAAAGCCAAATTGTTGGTTAGAAATTACATTTTGAGTCGCTAGGAACTCGATTAATCTGGAGTGAATTAATTTTTCAGTATTTTATAGAACGTTGACAGCGTTGATATTGGTACTGTAATTTGCTACATCATTAGGGCTGCCTGATTTGTATATTGGAATAACACGAGCATGCCTTAGAATATTGGGGTAAACACCAGTTTGAAAACACAAGTTGAAAATATAACAAAGTGGATCAGTTATGTAATTTACGACATTCATGAGAAGAAAAATTGATGAAACGAACAAATTAAGCAATACGATACACTACTGCACGTAAGGAAGAATTTTACATAGGCGAATAATCGAGTAAATATCAGTACATTCTGCCACTACGTGAGAGCAATACTGTACAAGGATGAATTTTACGTAGACGAAACAGTTAGCTAAATATCTACACACTCCGCCACTAGGTAATGAGAGGAACAGACATGGCGGTGACCGTTTCCATAAATAAATTTCCGGTTGTAATCAGCATTTGTTTGCGTCAATGAAGTGCAGCGAGCGGTCAATTATCGGGATTACTTTCAATAACATCAAATTAGCTGCGTTGGTTAGGCTGATACCGCCGAGTTAATCAAATTAAGGCCACCGCTGCCGAGCTGTTCTCGCTTTCCTGTTCTATGGACCGGATCTGGAGCACAG
>LQNS02278159.1:4430439-4444672 GCA_001587735.2 Parhyale hawaiensis | reverse complement strand
TAGTTATATCATTAATAAAATGTTGAAAAGCAACGGTCCAAGTACGCTTCCTTGAGGGACTCCAATTTTAATAGGCAAAACTTGAGATTTAACGGTATTACATAGTACATATTGGTCACGGTTGGATAAGTAGCTAGCTAATGATGCATTTGCTGTCCCACGAATACCATAGTGTTAGAGGTAATGGGCGCCATCAATACAAACTAACCATATATTTACTGAGGAGCAATGAATTACTAAACAGTTAACGCGGAGAGCTGGATTCGTAACACATACTCCCGAATTCAGTATTGAAAAGCATGGCTTGGTATCCGCATACAAAACACACGGATAGGGACTTTGAAGAAGTCAATGTCGGCGGATGAGGATTCGCATATCCGATCTACTTCTCGAGTGGCAACACTTATTAGTTTTGGCGAAAGATATCACTGTTAGCTCACTTGATACATTTAAGTCTCATCCGACCCGTGATAACAGAACTCCCATACACTTTTACCATAATAGTACCCAGTCAAAACAAAATTTTAGAACGACGGAGCGCACCTTTATCTAGTCCACGTCTGGTGCACAGCAGTGACAGCTGTGTAATTACTGATTTTCTTTCTCTTGTAATACATATTTCTTACGTTGTACATATGCACAGATGTTGGAGATAAGAACGAAGTCACAAGGACTCAAATCAGTATACGAATAATTGAAAGCAGCTGTTCCAGGGCTTCAAACTGCAGTACCGAAGAAGTAATGTGCTAACTATAATAAGATATCTAACAGCTCATCAGAATAAATACAGTAAAAAGAAAACGTAGAAATTGGTATGGAAAATACCAGTATGAACAAAATTAACGAGCATCAGAATTTACACGTCAAGTCTTTCCGTCGCATTTTTTGATACCGGTGTAGCCAAACATCAGCGGAACTGTGTGCCCGATATAGAGGATGAGGTTTATCGCTCTCCGAATCCGTGTCCTTATAAATGACTAATTAATTCAACCAATATAAATGAAAATGTAGACTGCCAGTATTGAACATCAACAACAAATTCCGGTCCAAATAAAGCTTGCTCTAATATGCATGACATGAATATATCATCTGATGTATATGAAACACGACTTGACTCACAAGCTGACAAGTTCATCCGTTTGGTTAAAAGCAAGAATTCTTCGGCAAATTCGCTACTCTAACTTGTTTACAACTTCACGACTCGTGGCAATATCTGGCAAAGCGTTGGAATTATTTAGAAATTTTCGTCCCGTAAGCGTCGCATCGAACATTCGGCGCTCGATCAAATTCCTTGCCTACAAAGCGCGAAATTTTGTACCTCAACAATTTGCTGAGCAAACCAGGATCAGAGGCATGGCTCCATTCTTGTACCAATATTCTCTATAATTTCGTTCCAAAGGGGGAGTCGATAGCAGAGAGGGAGCGTAAGATTCCTTCTGTTGTTGAACGGGAGTGAAAGAAATCCCATTGAAGAGAAATATAAGCTCATTATTTGGTGAACATATCGAAATTGTGGCGAAGAGTTTCAAAATAGTAACGGGATAATGCAGGTGTGAGCATAAGTAAGAAAGAAAGGGTATAAAAAGAGCAATAAAGGAAGTAGGGACAAGATAAACATGTAAATCAAGCGTCAGCTGTAGAGGAGATATGACGGACAGGATTACAAAATTGGATGCTGTGCATAGAGACATACACGCTTGTGCATCATAATAATATGAGCAACGTTGAAGAACAAATGTTCAACACAAAATATTCAATTTCTAACTTTCCCGATGTAATAATTCATAGGAGTTCGAAATTTATGTTAACACTAGGGGGCCCAGCCGTCAAAAATGACGGCAAAAATTTTGTGATTGATATTTCTATTGTTCCGGTTCCCAGTATAGGTTTTGCTGTATTACAGGTCTCATCCCTGCACGCCTAATCTTCCATTAGTGAAACGCAAGCTGTATAACCATGAGTTTTGCGATAGCAAAATATCCCCCCTGCAAGATAAGGAGTGAATATCAGTTTGGAATTGATTAAGCGTTAAGCTGCACTAAGAAAAATATAGTTCAGTCAAATGAATTCACTGGAAATGCCCAGGGCTCACCGTATTGTGGATACCGACTGATTGTTGAACCTCCAGCGTCGAACTGTGGCTGCGATGTAAATTCAATATAAAAAGGCGTCTGCTCAGCTCAAAGATTCAACTACTACGATATCATTCAGCAATGAAAGCGGGGATCCAGAGGCTGGGGATCCAGAGCCCGGGATCTAGGGTCGGAGATCCAGAAGCCGGAGACGCAGAGGACGGAGATCAAGAGCTATATTTGTCACAGGTACCCCAAGCGCTGAAATTGTATGGTATCTCAACTTGTTTTTCAGTACATGGTAAGGTTAGGAAACATAAGTATTGGGAAGACTTAGCAGATTGGAGAACGTGCAACAACAGCAACAACAAAAACAAAAACGTCTGTAGGAAGATAATACACATCCACCCTACTCTCTTCAAACGTGATAAACCCAGAAATACTCTCGATTTTGAGGCGCACTTTTGCCATCATCTACAACGGCCTCTTGCCTTTCAGAATATGAATTTGCTCATGCCTTATCCTCAAGATCGGGACAAAGAGATCAACCAAGCAACCGACCAACCAACTAACCAATCAACTTTATGTTATTATACAGTATAGATGGCAGCATAGATTTGTGGAAATTTATATTACACGCCACAGAAGTTATGATGTTTGGCAACGAAAAATCTGCTCGAATAACGGATAGGTGGCAGAATCTCTAGTACGAACGAACGAACAGAAATTGTACAGGGTGCAAACAATTTTTGACGGTGAACGAAGAATTTGTGACAAAACTTTTTCATTCACTTCTTCTTCTCACTCATGATGGTAGCCCTGCAAGTACTAACTTGAAATAACGCAAGAAATTGGCGCTTTCAGCTGCAAACCTGCTGAACAGCGCAACCATAGCATAATTACGTAGTTATACCATGAACGCAACCATTCCTTTTTTTAAAGCATACCTATGCAGAAAAAATAAATTTTTTAGCAGGCTGTTCAGCATCACTTAAGATAGAAATTTCGGCTCGGTATCATAGACACATCGTAACATAATTGTCAACATTTTTCAGCGCGAAGGAGATGCTGTTTCGTTGATAGATGAAGTAAAGTTGGAAAACATCATCGCTGTTACGTAATTTTTGTTTTTTCACCCGTTTCAGTGTGCGCTCTATTTATCATCTGTTCAATTTGCGGATGAACTTAGAGCAGCTGAACTTTGGAGTGGGAAGGAAGGAACAGTCATGGATATATGAGGCTGCTAAGAGAAGCAGAATTTTCATCGCTTGGATTTCAACGTTTGTGAAGCAATAAGTAGATTCAAATTTGTTGTTAACGTACTTACTACGTTCGCCTGCCACGATATATTTGGGCCTCACAACCCCAAGGGTCCCTAGTGCCTTCTCCGTTGGGGATGCTGTATCTTGCCGCAGTTTCTGCTGACAAGGTTAGTTTTGTGAAGTTAGGTAGGCTCTCAATACTTCCCCTTCTGTTTCGGGAGGTGGGCTGTCGATCGAGGTGGCCGACCTATTCCCGCTAGACTTCTGTCTTCTTAGTTTTTTGTTTCCTTCTCCTGAGAGGAGTAGCTGAACGAAAGCATTCAGACATGCCCGGGGGTTGGATATGCACAAAACTTGCGCCTTTTTCCTGTCAGTAGCGCGTTGACCACTTAGAATATGAGACCTACCGGCAGAAAAGCCGAGACAAAAATCACTGATAATTTGAAACGAGACGTACTTTGCACCCTAGTGGCGCACGACTCTGTGTTAAACCACAGGAAGAGTTCGGCGCGATATAGACATTCTGTCCCTGATGCGCTAGTAAAATTTTGTACTACTACTACTACTACCTACTACTTTCGCCATCATCTGTGACCAGGTCTATTTTTTGCTTATCAGTTTTCAAACGAATGTGACAGTAGGGCTACAGTCTCCAGCCTGGCCTAATTTTCTCCTGTTTTCTTTAAGCGTGACAGAAAATGAGGAAATAAATAAACAAACAGACAAATACCCGTTAGTAGTAGTAGAAGCTCTTACTAGCGCTTCATTGGCACACGGCCTATATCGCGCCGAACTATTCCTGTGTTTAACCACAGGCTTGTGCACCGACTAGGGCGCGTTTTAAATAGTCAATGATTTTTGTCTCGGCTGTTCTGCCGGTAGGTCTCAGAGTGGTCAGTGCGCTACTGACAGGAAAACAACGCAAGTTGAGCATCTCCAACCCCCGGGTACGGCTGAACGCTTTCGCTCAGCTACGCCGCACAGGGGAAGGAAACGAAATACAAGAAAGTAGAAGTCTAGCGGGAATAGGTCAGCCACCTCGATCGGCAGCCCACCTCCCGAAACAGAAGGGGAAGTATTGAGAGCCTACCTAACTTTACAAAACTAACCTTCTCAGCAGAAACTGCGGCTAGATGCAAATACCCGTTAGTCTGTAGATTACATTCTCTGATTGTGATTATTGTTACTAGTAGCCAGCATCTTTATTGAATGACGACAGGTCATAATTACTTCAACAAAGCCCCTCTTTCTATTTCTCTTCTTCTTGGTTTTCATTTTAAATATATTTTTTCCTCCGTTGTCTTCTATTCAATTTACGCATCATGAGCTCCGAAAAAAAATTCGTTCGCGAAGGGAACCACATCCAGTATCTACGCTACGACTTAGAGGTTCTTGACAGGCCATCATCACTTAGCATTTAATAAGTTTAGCAACGCAATGGCTCCCTTGGTATTCAGTAGATGAATTATTCCCATCTCATGTTTCAGATCGACTCGGAGAGACACCAAACAAACTGGGTATTAAGATACAGTGGAATATTATGTTGTTAGGAAATAACATCTTTGTGGCAACCAGTGCTAGAAACATGAAAAAATGACCAAGACTATATTTTTCCATAGAAATTGCCAGAAGCAAGTGGAAAAGCTTATGTACCATTTACAGTAAAACGACTAGCTGGAGAAGTTCCATGTGAGTGAACATCAAAGAATATTTTGCAAAAGTCATAAACTTACAAAGGCTTTCAATGCGCAACTCTGTTGAGTGCTCGCTAGACTAGCTTTGCAGTTCTCAAAACGAAAGTAGTAAAAACAAGGTAAATGTTACTGAATGCTCCCAAGGAAAATATTTTTCTGTGCTCGCTGGAAATCCGGAATGTTTTAACCGAGAGCATTTTCGAGAGCTAGCCATAAAGCCGCTGTTCGTCGAGTCACAGACAAAATATCATCTAACTTCTGAACGGCAAATCACTGAAATGTTCAAGCAAAACTAAGATTTCACCCCAAAACAATTTTTGCAAGGCTTGCTCTAGTTGTACAATAAAGAACAATCTATTAAACTACAATCAATTGTGGAAAATGATGATAAACAAATGGTAGGTGTACATGCCAGCAGTTCTCACTCAGCCCTTCAGATGCAAATGAAAACAAAGCAATGCGCTATGCTCGATACAAGTGAAAAATTTTTCACATGGGGAGTGGTGCGGTTACATGTTGTGCACATGAGAGCGGTTCTAAGATATATATAAAAAATACTCTAAGATGCTAGGCTTATACCCTACAAAAGTAAACCATTTCATGACATAGAAACAGAACGCTGTCAGACTATAGCTCACACAACTGAAGTTCTAAACTGTATTTAAAGAAAAACTCAACCTAATATCGCTACAGTAGCCAACCAAAAAAAAATTGTGATAGCGACAGCTGTGCGATAACATTACACCATCCTTGACAAGTTCTAAGCACAGTATATGCAGCTATTTAAGCGGCATCTCGAGAAAGTCAGGCAGGATATTCCAATTACAAAAATTCGAAAGCATGTAAGCGATGGCACCGCTAGCAAAACTCGCTCAAATTAGAGCGGCGCTTGATAGAATGGGAGTCACAAAAGAGCAGCAACAAGCGCTTGTGGAATGCCCTGACAAAGGCCAGCGATGCTCTCCAGTGTTTAGAATAGGAATGCGGAAAATAACAGCTCGAGGATGTCGCTTGAAAATTGGCGACATCGCATGCCGATCCCAAGCCATGGATCGTTGTAATTGATATGCGTAAAACATCGAAGCGACAGCGTTAAGACGTAAGAAAATTTGTCTCGGGGTTACAGAATCCCACAGGAACCCAGGAAACGCATAAAAATCAAGTAAGGTGGGGCTAGCTTCCTTGCTAGCTTCTCTTGTATCCAAGCGGACGGCTTGCTGTCAGTCTGGCATCGAACAGGTTCACATGACGCTGAAGCTGATTTTTGAAGGTATGAATTGCAAATGATGCACTGGTATATATACTGAGGAAGTGCGTTTCATCGGCTAAATTTGAGTAGTTGCGTTATTGTGGCAAAGATATAAAACCCATTACAGCCAGGATGAGCATACTGTACATTGTATCAAGAAATATCGTACTGGCCCAGAGTAGAGTAATGGTGTAATCTGATTTTGCCCAAAAAGTTATGGTTAACTTTTTACATGTAGATAGATGTATCACTGCAAAATGTAATTTCTATCTTCCTCAAATGATTTTTATAATGTACAAGTATGTATCTGTGTGTAATAAACCTATTAAATATTTCACTGTACTGCCTGCTATTTCAAGGATGAAAGCAACGACTGAGATTAACCTACTTTCACTGCAGTAGAGCTACCTATTCAACGAGTACCGCCGAAAGTGTGAGTACTCATGTACTAAGTCATTAGAAAAAATATTTGTGTCATGGAGAATTAGCAAACGCTGCGCATAATCGAGCGCTGCAAGAATACAGTAATCGATTCTTCATGCAGAGTCAAATGCCCACTTTTAAAGGTGCAGTTTTCTATGAAAAATTCCATTATAAGAGCACAAGAAGCTTCGTCTAAGTGGTGAACAAGCCAAAAGCCAGTAAAAAAAAAATCAGCCAAAGGAGGTGGTACGTACGTCAGGTTAACCCTATAAGGCCCGACTAGAATTTTGGTTCCACATCGGAACAGAAGTGTTTGTAATATCTTTTACGAAGGACTCTGCTCCAGAGCACGTTAAGTTCGTTGCACACTATAGTTGGAAAACGGGAACGCTTCGTGTTTTTGGATGTCAAGTTTCTGTGACTACATCGCAATGTGTTTCAACGTTGTTAAAATACACATCGTTGTGAATTGAAACTTACTCGAAATTAAGGTAGCTATTTGAAGCTGTGCAATTGACACCTAAGCAAAATAACGGCAGTGGTGGCTCAGATTTTAAGCAATTTTCTTTGGACAGCGAAATATCAGGTAAGCCGCAAGCGTTTGCACGGCAGTGCAAGCGGAAAGGTAGGCAGAAATGTTCACGTGTTCTGACTCTCGTGTGCAGCGAGCTTTAGGCCAATGCACGTGACATATTCCTTGTGAAACAGTCAGAAAAAAAAAAAACTATCGGGACGCCACTGTAGTGACAGTACGCGTAAGATAAATAAATGTAAACAAAGAGAACTTGGAGGTTGTTCATAATAGGTTGAAGAAGCCTTGCATGTTAAAAGGGTTTATCGTGATGTTTGAAAAATCCACCAAAATACAACGTAGAGAGCACCGATATAAAGCTATAAAAGTTCAAACCGTAAATTATATACCACTAGTGTACAATCAAGAAACAAGTTTAGAATAAGTAATAGGTACTGCGTCACGTTAGTATCCTGTTTCGTCTGTTCACTGTGCCTGCGGGTTCAACATACTATTTTTGTCCTGCTTAATATATACAATGCGGGTATATATTCTGTAAGTCTAACCAACCATTTATGCCACGCTTCATACTTTCTATATGCCCTGCCAGATTAATAGACCACTTTTATGAGCATCACCGCTCATTAAAACTATTTTATGTCATTAATACTTTAATAATAAAAACAGTTTAGAATTAGATGATTTCTGACTTTGCTGTAGCGCTGCTGAAAAGATAACGCTACTTGTACCCAGAAGAAATCCCACAAAAAGCTTTCACTTTAGCACGTTGATAAAATGAAGAAAAAGAAATTGATTCAATATTGATGAATGTTCTCGAGTTACTTCTGGCAGCTGCGCCTGCGAGATTAAAAGAGGAGAATTATTGAGTGCAATAGAAATCATTTAAACCTTTTTATACCGTAATTAATTTCATTTGAGTGTAAATTCAGCTATTGTTTGACTTTGTTTTAGCGATTTGGAAAATATTGATCTGACAACTGGAAGAAATCCCGTTAAAATGTTGTAACTCAGGCTTCGAATGACACGAAGAAAAAGAAGTTGATGAAATATTTGTTCTAGTGTGTCTACTGTCTGTTAAATACAGAAATAAAAATTTACAGTGTTATCGCCTCTTTAATAATTCCACAAATTAAAGCAATAGAATTAAGCCCGATTTCACTTTACTTTTACACATTATTATAAGACAAACAGAAATGACAAGCAAAAGTCGCACTCAAATTGAGAATTCGACAGAGAGAAAATTTGTTTTAGCAGAAAGTAGAAACGAGTGCTAGAAAAAAACAACACTAATCTCAGGCCCATATTCTCGCTCTAAAGCAGCTGTCATGATACGCTGAACATAGTGTCAAGTCCAAGCTGAAGTGGCAGCTATACAGTAGCACCGTGTCAGTACATGTTCGGCTTGAGACTGAGCATGCCTCTATACTTTGGTTTTAGTTGCTGGTGATGGGACACACTTACTCCAGATATCGGCGATAGCTCGACCATATAGTACATGATCTTTAGGTCTTTCAGCCTCGTAAACTGTGGCTCCAGTAGCAAAGTGTGGTGCGACTGTTGTAGATCTCGATGAGCGCTCGGCCACACTCTGACCTGCTTAGTTCGGTGCCACAAAGGACACATCTTGGACTTATCAGATACATTAATAGATAGTCGTAAATACGCTTCATCTCTGAATATGTTCCTTGTACAGTTCCAGCATTCCTTTGATCTGTGTGTCTATAATTAGATGAGCTCTTTATTGAAGTTTCAACCTCATGATGCACAAGTTTTTCAGCTTACTCTTCAGCTAGAACACGGCAGTGAAAAAGTATGCTACGACGTAAGTAGGAAGCAGTAATTCCCTGTGTAAATTCTATATGGTCGGGAGTGCATTTAAAAAAAAAGAGCCTTGCTCGATGTGCGATGACATCATTGAGCGTAAAATTAGTCTTGGTCAATTGCAAAACCCATCAAGTAAAGCACTATTTATTTTGTGTTTTTATCACGATTAACTGATTTGCATGTCCAAGGTGATATCTGTTTTGTCATAGCGCACTTAAAGTAGTAACGAACTCCAAGAGAGTTGACATTCGTATGGCTCTAGTCCAGGGTTAAAGACAGCTGCGGTAAATTACTAGTACAACAACTTTGCACTATCAGAAACACGTTAACACTTCATGTTGACGAGGATATAAATTACCGGTTCTGAAACAGAGCAAGATAATTGCTAAAAAAGATGGCATACCATAGCAAACAAGTGTTTAGACGGGAAGGTCACTCGCTAAAAAAGCTGACACAAATAACGCCAGTTCCGCCCAATAAATGAGAAATGAGAATGAGCGTATAATTTCGTACCTTCATCATTTTTACTGTAAGAAATAGAAAAGCGCAAGAATAGTGATAGTGATAGAAATTAAAGCGTCAATATTAAAACCTGGGCCCAGATTTACTAACATTTACAATATCGTAAAACTTGCAACATTGTACCTTATAACGACAATACAAGGCAGTATCCTATCTGTCTTGTGATTGGAAGATACAGCTCACTACTAGAGCCAATCAACGGTCGCTTTACGGCTTCCTTTCGGGGAACAACCAATAGTGTAGGTTTGCATCTTTCATGCAACCAACAACCAATCCCAGGTGGATTACATCAGCGTTTTATCTTAGTTTGCAAGTTAAGACACGAGTAGTGTAACCACTTACAAGTTTTCCCAAGGTATAACAAAGATATAATATACTTTATGCAAGATTCTCTAGCTAGCCTCCTCTATTTTTGCAGGAAATTTTTTTCTACAACCGCGTAGTAAGTCGAGATAAGATAAATGAGTTACAACACGCAAGTAGCTTGGTAAATCTGGCCGGAGTTGCAATACAGTAAGTCGAGATACAAGCTAAACTAGCGACTTGCAACGTTGTAAGTTGCTTGATAAATCTGGGCCTAGGTTACCAGGAGTAAATAAATTCCAAATATTTTATATTGAGGTTCATTAGCAACAAAGAAGTAAAGTGGGGGGGGGGTAGTGAAACTATGACTATAATAATAATAATAATAAAAGAAGTAAAGTGGGTGTTAGTAACATCATAAACGGAAGCAAATTTTCCCAAGTAGTCGCCCATATCCGAGCCAAGGAAGTGTATGCTATCAAATTTATGTTAGTACGCAAAATACTGAAACTGACTGGACTGTTATACGTCGGGCAAAAAAGTAAGAAAATTTATTCCACCATGCACAGAAATATACTGTACCATTACTCGCATACCTCTAGACAGAGAAGAACAACAACAAACTTTGTATGATATTATATAAAATACAAGTGGGCAGAACTCCTATCAGATATACGAGAGCCAAACAAGAGAATAACAAACGATAGTTGGCAAAACTTAGCAAGTTGGCAGCCATGCAGCAATTTTGTTTATGAGACTCAAATAAGAGAGTGAAGAACTTTGCATTAATACGAAAAATACAGCTATCTACACAGCCCAAGTTAAGGAATCGCTAAAATTGGGTTACTGTGCAAAATACCGGAAAGTTGACTATTTGCAGGACGGCGAGTCTAACAAATACAAACGTTGCGTACGCCTGCGCTCCGAGGGCGATCATATCGCTACAGAGTATGCATTAGAGGCTCTGGAATTCGAGGGCCCCTTTGAAGCGCACGAGGGGAGACCGGACAAAGCATGCGGCGCAATATTTGAATGCATGCGCCCTTATATTCCTTTCAGAATTGGCATTAAATGTTCCTGAAACGGAGCCATTTCTGCAATTTTTGGTCATGCAAAAATCTTTAAATAAAATTAATGGTTAAATATGCAAAGAAACTCGGTACGGTATGTAGTGCAATTAGGTTTTCGTTGGATAGACGGAGATGATCTCGGAGTTAGTGAAGCTGCTAAAATTTCTTCGTGATTGGAAATTTTACTGAGCTTGTTAATAGTTACAGTTGTAACAGTATATCGGTGTAAGCTACAAAAAAACTTTGCTTTTTGGAATAAGTTCCAGCATTTGGTCATTAGTACATAGTTCTTCTTACGAAGACTGCATAGAACAGATTTAATACAAGAAACTTAGCCTAAAATAATGTACCATCAATGAGTATAACAACAATAAGTAATTTTGTAACTTCTACCAGAAGCTGTTACAAAAACCTGCAATAATTTCTTTTAATTAACAACCAAGCGCTTTCAAAACACATACTGTATCTGTGTATCTCAGACACTCGCGTATACAATTTCAATTCAAATTATTGCTTCACTGAAAATCTGGATGATCAAACCGGCTAAAAGAACAACTTGAGCCATAGCCACGGTTTCTTCGCTCCAATAGAGCTGCGTGGTTCTACTCTGAAGAATGTCATACTTTTTTCTTCGCTGTTCTACAGCTCAGGTCGCATAGCGTGAGCTTACTGTAAATAAACTATTACTGCTTTTATAGACGCACTTTGGTCGCCTTCAAAGCTTAGGTTTGAAATTTGAAAAAGCATGAAGTACATTCAGTATTCAGGTGTCCTGAGGGTCTTCAGCAACTGTAAGCAGGCCTAATTATTTTGGCAGATATTAATAGACTTCTCCAGACCTATTTTCATTGGACCAAGCTTGACCAGTGTCGGAAGCTTGGCCCAATAAAAATAAATCTGGAAAATTCTATTATTATCTATCAAAATTAACCAGTCCATAGGTCAAGCAACGGTCTCATTAATCCCTCATATATATATAATATACAATAGTTTTTATTGCTCACTTGGTTCTTTTTCCGTCCCAATCTGAAGCATTAAATGAGAGAAAATTCATCCAAAGAGAGAGATGAGATAGCAGGAAATTTAAACCTCAAATTAACAGCAAATAAATTCGCTGAATGTGCTGGAGATGCTGCTAATTAATGTTTAGCGTCTTTTTCTTGAGCATGAAAGATGAGAGTCTACTCTTCCGTAACTCGCCCGTTACTCCGGGTGCTTCAGATGTTGTACAATACCAGTACATATATTTTTCACAGATATACGACTTTACTTGGATTCTGTTGGTATTTCATCCATTCGCTTCAGGCTTCTTTCATCAATCAGTAGTTATGTCTTCAGTAAAGATGATGTTGCTCATGCAAGATAGAATGCAGAATTGAACTTTAGATTTTTAGTAAAAACTCAACATAAAATCGATTTTCATGAATGATAAAATGCCCAAAACTTCTTAGTTTTCGAGTTATAATGACTTAAAGAAATTTAGGGCTTTGAGTAGGATACTACGTGCGCGACAATGTTAGTGCTAAATTTGATAGTTCAGTACGTTTCCGACCCCACCAAAGCAGTTTACATTATTTTTGCAATAAAAACTGCAAGTATTTCATGGTTAGAAAATATATCTGCAGTTTCACACTTAGCATTTAACGTAAGCACACTACTGTATGGCAAACACTAGGAAAGTCGTCAGAGTTTACATCCGCGTCGTTTCCAAAAAAAAAAAAAAAACGAAATACAGTGGTTGCTGCCACCACATTTTGGACCTTGTGTACAACTTTCAAAGTGCTTCATACAGCAGCGAACAAGGGATCCCAACTTCTCCAAGCTGATTCTTTTCACAGATAAAGCGTATTTTATTCGCAATGGGGTTTTTAACATTCACAATAATTATCATTGGGCTCAAGCTTAATAACCCTCATGTCGTTCGCCCGTTCGCCCAAATAATCATCAACACCGATTCAATGTAAAAGTATCGGCAGGAATGTGGTCAGAAAATGTGCTGAACGATCAAATTTAGCGCTAATATTGGCGAGCACGTAGTATCCTACCTAAAGCTTTAAATTTCTTTAAGTCATTATAACTCGAAAACTAAAGAGTTTTGGGCGTTTATCATCGTGAAAATAGATTTATTTTGAGTTTTTCTGCCCATGGTTGAAATTTGTCGGCATAAAAAAAAAACACCCTGTATATACCAATCTGTAGCTATGATACAACTTATATCAAATAGCTGCCACTTTCTGAGGTACATCTTTTTTACCTCATTATCTGGAAGTCAAAAGAAATGAGGCTAACACACATTCATTACTATCATTTTTGGCGGCCAAGAACCCAAGTATAATCTAATACTAAGAACTAGTGGACCCGTGCGTGAAGAATTCACGCAATAACCTATACGTTTGCCGAATGCCTCTAGACCGGTGCGGAATCTCCTCTTCTCTTATTTGCTTCCTAATTTTCTTCTTTCCTTCATTGATCCTTTGTCGTGCTGTCATCCTTAGGTCTTCTACATAGACAGGCAGAAGTAACGACTTGAGTAAAGCACTTCAACAAAGTTAAACAAAATAGCAGCTTATATACAATGAGTCCGCTCCGTAGCCAAGATACCGTTGATACCGTCTTTCCACCTCAAATATCTGTTTCATTTGAGGTGTTCAAATTTTGACCTACTGTATGAAGAGAAAACTGCTTCGTCAGAGGAAAACAGTAAGATAGAAGGAGTAATTATCTCCTGCCCATGAAAACTCATGTTTCGTCGGTTTTGTTGACAATTGCATCAAAGTGAGAAGAATAGATCATGCAACGAAATCATCTGCGGGGAGAAACTATGAATCAAGAAGCATGAGAGTGCCAATGGAAGCTTCAGATATCTTCAGTGCTACTTCGGCAATGCAAGAAGAGCATTCAGACATAAGGTCGCCCTATACTTTGCCGTAGATTCGATGCATGGAGAAGCTAATACTCGTACAAATCAGACTAAGCCTGCGATGTCTTCATTGTTGGAATTTCATCTGTCCCTNGTTTGCCATCTTCTGCAACCCGGCCTATTTTCTGCCTATCACTTTCAATGGAGCTTGAGAGGAGCACCAGAGCCTCCAACCTGAGCTAATTTCCGCCTATCTATTTCGTTAAGAGCGTGACACCAAACATATACTCCTTTACTCCTTTATTGTTCTCAAAACTTATAAAACATACAAGGTACAGAATAAAATTTATAATATGTCAATAGTTTTGAAAACAAGCCCAATAAAAGTAGATTCACTTATAGGGCTCCTGTCATTTATAAAG
>LQNS02278159.1:4389343-4417863 GCA_001587735.2 Parhyale hawaiensis | reverse complement strand
AATTATCATTACGTTGAGAACAAACATAAGCCTGTCTTCCATCCGATGATAAAGCATACAATTCAAAAGAATCGATAAGCTTGACTACAGTTTTCAGATGATACACCAATAAAATTAATAATTTTAAAGATAACGCGTGTCTTCCTGGCAAAGGTAAAACAATCAATACACGCAGGGAATGATAAACTCATATTAATTGAAGCAACAAGCAATAAGTTGCACACAAAACAAAGGGCGTGTCTTCCTTCCACCCTCAGGCAAACGTACACAAAAAGGAGCAGCAAACAAATGCTGGAAGAGAGGCGGTTTATACGGCGTCGTCGGTCAGGTTTCATGCACTGTATGCTGGTGTGAGAAGGAGGCATCGGCAGAGCGTACTGTGCTCCAGCGACTCCATTACTGAGCGCATAAAGTTACACGAGTGACTCTAAAACAAGGGCGAGCTCCTTCGCTTTTGTCTCGACAACTTCACAAAAGAATTCGGCGAAGGCGTGAACAAGCAATCACACAATCGTGGGATGAAACTCTCAGGAGAGGAGGAAAAATCTCAAGACCAGGCAGCACTTTTGAGTTAATCCAACAAAATTACGCGACTGGCGGAAAATTCGTCGACCTTGCTCATCTCAAGAATATTACAGTCTAGTCAAGATATACAGAATTACAAATGTCCTAAATATTGAATTCACAGCAAATATTCGATTAATGAAGAAGACAAATATCGAAATCTGCCTCCAGACTCGAATGATATAACTGTGCTCTCATAAAATAAACGTAGCTGTACTACTCTGAATTCGAACTCAGGTAATTTAATACCTTCAAAAGAGTATGACTTATCCAGACAGAGGAGACACTAAAGCTTTTTTAGAATTTAAATATTGTTATCTTATGTTTAAAAAGAAATTGTAATATCTCAACGTTCCAGGGAGCAAATATGGAAGATGATGCTGATTTCAAGAAATAATAATTTGAAACTGAAGAAATACACGCCCTTTATTAATGCTGACTTGACGTTTACATTTATAACCTTTTGCAAGAAGGATTTGAAGAGACTGAAACTTCTTGGAGCTCTATAGGCAAGGGGATGCGAAAAACGCCTCAATGCATTCCAACATATTTGTTAAAGCCGTGGACTTCTAACGTTTAAGGACAGAAAGCTTTCCACGTTCTTGTTAATGATGCAATATGTAGAAGTTTATTCTTTGAAGGGAAATAAGTCGACACTGGAAGCATCGATACAGAACGAGGCGTTCTCACTAAAGCGAAGGTTTCTCATTTATTTGCCAGCGAAATCTCCTGCCGTGGAAATTTGCGGGATCATTTTGAAGAGGCAGCAACAATCGTTCGGCAGGCAGTCGAGCAAATGAGTGTCTTGAGAGGCGTGCCATCATTGAAGGGTCGTGAAGGCAGTAAAAGCGCCTCTTAATGACGGAATAAACGCGTCGCACTGCCGACTAAAGACCTGGCACGACAAGCCTGCTAGCCCACACCCGTGAAGAAGAGATCCTTCAGGTGCTCGAGTTGTAGTCGTCTCTTCATTGCTCTCTTCACTGACTGACGGACGGACGGACAGATAAACATGTAAAACTATTGCAAGTACGACGTGTTTCTTCGGCATACCTACAATTTCATTCTGTGCATGAATTGGGTTTCTGCCTCCTTGGCGCATGGATAAATATGTAAATCTATCCAATATGTGAAGTATTTTGTCGACGTATAGTTTATTACATTTTTTCGGCCCAAGTTTAACTTAAATCGCTAAACGGCAGAAAAAAGTATCCTTTCATTGCAAGTTAGCTTAATGGGTGCATTATTTTTATTCCCATCCCTTTCTTGTTACTACATAGCACAAACAATCAAACGTTCAGAACGTATTGCCGCAATCACGGAGGCAGTTACAATCACACTTTAATAGACACGTACTAAATAGCCACATTATGAGATCAAGAAAAGATGTAAAAAACGGCCAGCTCCAATGGAAGGTCGATTCGGGACATTAAAATATTAGGCCCTTAATTACAGGCACTAACTTTTGCCATTTCAAATAAGCGAGTGAAGCGATGAGGCCCCACCATGCTTGAGAACTAAAAATTTCAGGCACAGCTTAACTAAATTTAGCGCAGGAACTTAGAATGCAGGTGAGCGTCTCTATTGAAGAATTAATTGTTTGATGATGCACGGAATGTAATGCAAATAAAATTAAAATCCTCTTAAGCCGGGAGGCTTTTACGTTACAATGTCCGTTTATTAGTTATGGTGTTAAAGTTAGCAGCTTTTATGATAAATTTTGAGCAGGGATACACAGTATGAAAATACGCATCGTTTCCTATGAGATGACGAACTAAAGAGTATTGATACAAAAAATGCTGGTTGACCTCTAGAAATACTGTAAGTTATACAACAAGTACCCGATCTGTAATTACCTCCGCCAAGGAGGTTATGTTTTCGTTGTGTTTGTCTGTCTATTTGTCTGTTTGTCAGTTTGTCTGTCCGTTTGTGTGTTTGTCTGTCACCAAGATAACTCAAAAAGTTATGAATCGATTTGAATGAAATTTGCAGGGATTGTTAGGTATGTTAGGAGGAACAGTTGATCAACTTTTGGTGAAGATATGTTCATCCGTTTGTTTGTTAGTCTGCCTCATTTTTCTCGACGCTATAACTCAAAAAGTTATGGATGGATTTTGAAGAAATTAACATGAGTTATTAGGTTTATAACAAAGCGTAAATAACCAAATTTTGGTAATGATTTGCTTGTTCGTTCGTACGTTTGTCACTGTTTTTAATTTTATGCTTGTTAGCACAATAACTCAAAAAATAATGAATGGATCTTTATGAAATTTATAGGAGTTGTTAGTATTGCTAAAAGACATAAATGATCAAATTTTGGTGCAGATCGGTTAGTTCGTTTGTATGTTTGACTCATGTTTGTCATAACGTTTGTTAACAGTATAACTCAAAAAGTTATGAACAGATCTTCAAGAAAATTGAACAAGTTGTCAATAATATAAAAAGGCACAAATGATTAGATTTTGGAGTTTATACGTAGAAAATTATGGTTTCAGAGCCTAATTGAAGTTTTTGCTACCGTTGCTTCACTTGGCGGAGGTATGCGCTCTTAGAGTGCTCTAGTTATTATTGCAATTCCTATCATAAGTCGTTAAAGAAGAATAAAAATTATTGCGAGAGTACCTCAGAAAATGGGAAAAAGCAAAGCTTTCAGAGTTTTCGAAGAGAACGCGAATAAATTCCAGCAATATAGAGAGCACGAAACAAAGCAGAGCACTTCTTCGGAATCTAATTTAGGAAGTGATAGACACGATGGTAACGCTATTTAGCCATTGCCATTGACACTTGAGTTGGCATGGGAGAGGCCATTAGAGGTCTGAAGGAGGTCCATAGCCCTGCACTCGCTGACTGTAACTGCTCCTCCACTGCTACCATTATCGCTTCCAGTCTCGTTCCTATGACGCAGTCTAGCATAATCATATCTGCTGCAGTAGCTGTGTCATTTTTACTTCACTTGAAGGCGAACGCAGCTTCATATTTTCGCGCATGAACATCATTGCAGTGAGTGCTTTTCGGAATTCATAAAATACTGTGGCATGATGTTCTTTTGAACTTCATAATAGACACGTAATGCCATAATAATTTTCTTCACAGCGCGACGTTGAAAATGGGAATGTTCATAAATTTAACTGAAAGAGCAAAAGATCAAGATATACTAAATAACTAGAGCACTCTGAGAGCGCATAACTTTGTCTAGTAAAGCAACGTTAACCGAAATTTCAAATTGATTCTGAAACTCCGATTTCTCTTTGATCAGCACCAAAATCTGGTCAGTTGTGCCTTTTGACAGTAATAAGACGTTTCGAATTTTTCTTGTTGTTTTATTGGAAACTTTTTGATAAACACTATTCAGACACGCAAACTAACGAATCGACCATTATCAAAATATGATCATTAGGGCTGTGACAATATGTTCTTATAGACAGATAACTAAAAAAAAAAACAAATTGCATTAAGTATAGGCTCCTACAGTGAACTGCTTCTGCAGGTTATATTACCGTCATAGCTTCACGTTTGAGCTTTTTGTCGTTGTTTTGGAGTCATCACCGACTTTTCTGTCTATAAGTGCACATTATCACAGTCCTAATGATCATTTCTTTTTTACAAAATTTTTAATAATTTTTGTAAACTTCAAAAAGATCTGTTCAAAACTTTTGGAGTTAGCTTGCTAATAAACATAAAGTCAAACACAGGGACAAACCAAACATACATACATACAAACAGACAGATCGCCACAAAAATTTGGTCATTTACTCTTCGTGATTTACCCAACAACTCATGTAAATTTCATAAAAATACGTCCATAAACTACTGAACAATGGAATTAAGAAAAAAGAGACAGGCAAACAAACAAACGAACAAACAAAGAAACAAACAAGCAAACAAACAAACGGACGCACGGGTCTTCATCAAAAGTTAATCATATTTTCCTCCTAATATACCTAACAATCCCTGAAAATTTCGTAAGGATCCGTCCATATATTTCAAAGTTATCTTGGTGACAGACAAAGAGACAGACAAACAAACCCTACGAAAACATAACCTCCTTGGAGGAGGTAGTAACGTTAACGTCATATACATAGGACGTAATTCTAAAGACATCGCTAATTTGGTCTTACGGTAGTTTTTTCCGTCAAGGAGGTTATGTTTTCGTCGGGTTTGTCTGTCTGTTTGTTTGTCTGTCTTTATGGCTGTCTGTCACCAAGATAACTAAAAAAGTTATGGACGGATTTTGATGAAATTTACAGGGATTGTTAAGTGTGCTAAGAGGAACAAACGATTAACTTTTGGTGAAGATCCGTCCATCCGTTTGTTTGTCTGCCCCATTTTTCTCAATGCCATAACTTGAAAAGTTATGGACAGATTTTTATGAAATTTATATGAGTTATTATGTATATCACAAAGAGTAAATTGCAACTTTTTGTGATGATCTGTTTGTTCGCTTGTATGTTTGTTGCTGTGTTTGATTTTATGTTTGTTAGCGCAATAACTGAAAAAGTTTTGAGTGATTCTTTTTGAAACTTACAGGAATTGTTAGAAATGTTAAAAGACATGAATATCAAATTTTGGTGCAGATCGGTTGATTCGTTTCTATGTTTGAGTTGTGTTTGTCATGATGTTTGTTACGCAAAAACTCAAAAAGTTTTGAATGAATCTCTATGAAATTTGCAGGAGTTGTTAGTAATGTTAAAGGATATAAATGATTATTAAATTTTGGTGTAGATCGGTTTGTTCGTTTGTATGTTTGACTTATGATTGTCATACCTAATGTTTGTTAGCAGCATAACTCAAACAGTTTGAAAGGATCTTCGAAACAATTGCAGAAGCTGTTAATACTATTAAAAGGCACAAATGATAAGATTCTGGAGCTGATACAAAAGAAATCATGGTTTCAGAGCCAATTCGAATTTTTCTTTACCGTTACCTTACTTGGCGGAGGTATGCTCTCTCATAGTGCTCTAGTTTTGTAATGCGTGTATTTTCCACTCTGGCTTCTTCCTACATTTGCTGGCAGCTTTGCAAACTCCTGTTATACTGTTCCTTTAACATATACATAATACATTGCTAATATTGACGGCTTGCACATTCATTAGCACGCATGGAGTTATGCTTTTTAATTAGTCGTTTGTTTTACAGTATCATTAGTCTAGAAAGGATGTGCGTTTACGTTGTAGCGTGTAGCATGCTGTGATATGGTACAAATGCAGAGAAAACATAACACTGTTTTTTTCCGTAACTGCATCAACTTCCAGAAAGTGAATGCAAGGCATTAATAATCACATTTTTGACCAAAGAAATCATACAACCTAATGGCCGTGCGGGCAAGATAAAGTGACTCCACATTGACATTGAAAACTCAAATGAAAAGTGTTGGATTTTATATGAAAAAGTCACGTAGAAAGCGCAACTAACATTCTTTCAATAATTTTTGAAAACTCTATAGACAAAAGACGAATATTGCTACCTAGTGAGTAACGGTAAGGGCTGGTTGTGAGTGAATGTGGAAGTGATAAGAAGAGCTCCGTGTGTCTACAATGTGTGTCTACCACAGGTTGTATCGTGAGGGGGATTCATACTGTAGGTAGCACGTTCAGGTAGCACTGGGAGCCCGTACATGGATGTCAGTTGATGGGAATTCCGTTTCAGGAAATAGGGGTGAAAAAATCAAAAGTGGGAATATGCAATGGAAAAAAGTATATAGGGTACAGAAATATGTTTACGTTGGAAGGCCTAACTATGCCGCTTTGCCAACCTGAACGCGTAAACTTAGTTGTAACATATGTAACATGGTGTGCCAAGGTTTTTTTCGCGCTGCCAAATTTGTATCGAACTGTTAAGGCGACCGGTGCCTATGTGTGTGCGCCGATCCGGTTCGCTGTAGTCGATCATATTATCACCAACTGATACACGGATGGTGGTTCATCCATAGCTACCTGGATTCCACCTTTGTTCACGTTAATTCACCCGGTGCAGTAAACTATTTTAACTCATCTGTCTACAGAGTATTGCCTTTCACCCCTGGCAACATAGATTTGTACGATCACGTGCTGGGTCATTCCGCCGCCCGTTACAACTAGGATAATATTAACCTACAATGCTACTTCGGGACTCAGTTACCAGGACACCTAATACGCTTCTTAGAAATTCCCCCACAACACCATCTACAACTGACGGAAACGCTTGCCGATCCGTAAGACAGATACGACTGATGATTTTACTACATATAGCGGTCTGTAATGGAAAGCGATGGGCCTCAGCGGCAGCTTGTGTATTGCTCCCAAAGTTCAAGCGTTCAGGGACAGAGGAAGGCATCCCATATCCCTCAGTGTTGAATACCTTGTAAAATAAAGAGGCAGAAACACTCCGACTGCCACCAAATCATTCTGGGTACAAGGTGAACAGGTTGGGCCAAAATTCGTCCAGTAGAGGAAAATGTCTGTTTGCGGCCGAAGACGAACGGTGGGGGGGGGGGGGGCAACACTCCAACATCGACGCCAAGACTACATAGAAGCATCTACAGCATCTAGTTACTTAGCCACGAAAGGGTTTAATAGACGTCCTCCAGCTTTGACTTTGAGCAATGTTTTACGACCTCAGTGAGATGGCCTCCTTTACTCCGGCAGATTGATAGGACCAAGTTTGGGAACCTCAGCCTTTATAAACACTAACTTAACGGTACCATTCCTAGCCAATCCCTTGTCCCCCCCCCTATCTAGGAGGCGACAGCAATACAACAGCAGCGACGTTGCGCAAATAAATACGAACAGCAATGTAAAATTTGAGCAATTCAGGTCACAAAATGTTTCTGTCAAAATGAAGTGCCAGAAAGGCAAGGTAAACACAGTGGGAAGCCGGTAGCACGAACAAAAACTAAGAGAGCAGCTGNGGGGGGGGGGGGGGGGGGGGGGGGGGGGGGGGGGGGGGGGGGGGGCAACACTCCAACATCGACCCCAAGACTACATAGAAGCATCTACAGGCTAGCGGAAGATGTCTATGATTCAATTAAGTTAACCTTCAGTGCCTCATATACACATTTCGGGCGTTAAAAGTTGCGCTCTTTCTACGAAAAATGACGTTATAGACCGCTGTAGCGAAAAGGAAGCTAGGTTGTCTGCGTGTGTGTCAGCCATGTCTGTTCGGAGCCGAGGCAAAGTTGTGTCAAGGGGGCCTTGGCTCGGTGCATGTCATATTGAGGGACGCGAAAAAACGGGCCGCCTTGCGGATGAAACCCATCAAGAGTTGGAGCTCCTTTTTTAATTACCCCGTACTCCTTCCATGTAATTTTGTGCTATATTGCGAGTTTCGGGCTCTCGGGAGACATCTAGTTACTTAGCCACGAAAGGGTTTAATAGACGTCCTCCAGCTTTGACTTTGAGCAATATTTGACGACCTCAGTGAGATGGACTCCTTTACTCCTGCAGATTCATAGGACCAAGTTAGGGAACCTCAGCCTTTATAAACACTAACTTAACGGTACATTCCTAGCCAATCCCTTGTCCCCCCCCCCTATCTAGGAGGCGACAGCAATACAACAGCAGCGACGTCGCGCAAATAAATACGAACAGCAATGTAAAATTTGAGCAATTCAGGTCACAAAATGTTTCTGTCAAAATGAAGTGCCAGAAAGGCAAGGTAAACACAGTGGGAAGCCGGTAGCACGAACAAAAACTAAAAGAGCAGCTGAAATTGTGCCATCCTGAGCAAAACAAGCCATTTTTCTTGCTCAGTCAGCTCGCAGAAACACGTCAAATGGGACTGTCATAAATAATTTCCGCCTCGAGAGACTCTCCGTGGGACTCAGAAGGACAGAATTCCTTATGGTGCTCCTCCGCCGCCGGAACTTCCAATAACTTTTTTCCATTTCAAATTCAGCTCACGTTGAAGATTTTATTTTGCTGTAAGGGGTTTTCTAAGACCAGATAAACATGCTCAGAGCAACCTAATTTGAATGCAAGTGTTGGCAGTATAAAATGCCACGCAGTGCTTATAGGCGATAAATTCCACAACGATGCTTCCACTTCCATGGACTTACTGGAAATGAAATTACACTTTCAGGCGTTACCTTCAACAAGATGTGCATCGCACCACATTCAAATATAATACAGTTTTTCAGTACTAAATTTACACCTTTTTAGGCACTTTCAAAGAGATACACGAGGTCAGAAATAGATTTTATCATAATAAAAAACATGAGCTCCATTGATTAGATTAGATAGGCGGCCCAAACCCAAGAATTATTTTTGGGCGACATAGATAACATCACGTAAGCGTGAATATATGCATAAGTTCACTTAGTAATGTGACCCAAAAAGTGTTACGTTCATCTGTTAGACAATTCACAAAACCACACGAATTTCTCGATTACACGCTATCTTTTCATCATTTCTAACAATACTAACAAATTTGAATAATGATAGGATGACGTTACTTTTATTCAGTACAGAAAATATTTTTTGGTATTTGTATATCATGACTCCCATCTCATCAAGCTATCTTAGAATCATAAGCATTTTATTTCGTAGATTTTCTTTTTTTACACGAACTTGAATGGGGCTGTTAAAAGTACCAAATGACACTGCAGGAGTGATAGAACAAATTTATCCTGTCTTTCACAAAGGGAAGTGGCTCTATCTAATGATCACTGAATTACTAGATAGGTATACCCATCCGTCATATAAATGCGAGGTACCTGCTTGCCTTCGTTAAACACACAGCATAGAGTTACAACAAAAGGTTTCATTGTTTTTCTCCTATCAGAACCTGGCATCTTTATGTTGTAAACTTTCTGTAGTACAATTACTAGTAGTAACACAAATTAAAATACAATCCACTTAGTAATTTGAAAAACACTGCCACTTATGTAGCTCCCCAGTAAGGTGTTTCGCATTTATATTAGAATTTCTCAACTATACCTACTGTGGGATGATATTCATTATTGTTCGATTTAAAAGCCTTTTCTACCTTCCTGAAAATTCCAAGGTTATTACTGCTAGAGCGAGGTTGTTATTGCTGCGTTGACGTCTGTGGAACTTATTGTACAAAATTTGACTGCGATACATAAAATCTTGACTTGACTGTGATTTTTATACATTTTCGACTGTGATAATTTCTCGTGATCTGTATTCTTGTTGTGCAATCAAAATCGTTAGGTAATCATTTAAGTATATTGACAAAATTAGACTTACTGTTTCTCTTGTGTTTACAGATATTATTTTAGACCTGAAGATGGCAAGTGTTTTATGCCGAAACGTTGTCGACAATTTTAATACAGTGATTAGTGCTATTAGGAAATTTTATTCCCGAATTGTTTTAAACGAACTGACAAGTAATAACCTTGGAATTTTCAGGAAGGTAGAAAAGGCTTTTAAATCGAACTGTAAACTTAACGCTGATGTACGATTTTTTGATATTCATTATTATTAAAACTTCACGCACGGGCCACCACGAACAGGTAGTACAACCCAAATGAAGCACTTGGCAACACCGGGAAGCTCGCAACGCTGCTAAAGGATATCCGACAAAAAGCCATTAACAGCTGTCTTAAAAGCCTGCAGGCCAACACGATCGAAAGCCGATGCCGGCAACGAATTCCAAAACCCAACAGACCAGGGTACGAAGCACCGACTGAAGTGATTAGTACGACATCTAACATCGTCCAACGTGAAAATGTGCTCGCCGACCGCAGTACGTGTTTCTCTCCTAAATACCTTGAGGGCAGGGACAGAAGAATACTACTAATGCCACTCGTTGTTGTACTCTTTATAACACATACAGCGTTCAGCCACCCTTCTCCTGTGAGACAGGTTCACCAGATCATTATCTGCGCAGCTTGCAGCAGACTTAAGTAAGTGAGTGCAAGCAGCTGAAGCTCAGACCGGTGAGCAATACTCCAACACATGCAGTAAAAAAGCATAAAAACATCGGCGGACCACCTCACTGTCACCAAACACAGAATTCACCTTACGCAGGAGCCCACTCTTAGTGGAAGCACGTGACACCAGTCGCCTAATATGCGGCTCAAAAGTAAGCTTCTTAGCAACGACAACACCAAGATTCTCCAAAGAACTCGACTCCTGATGCAAAGTGTCATCTATTTCCAGATGGGGATGCTGCGGTACAAGTGTCCGAGACTGACTGAGAATCATCGACTTCGTCTTACTGGCATTCAGCTTCATACTCCAGGCTGAGCACCATGCACTAATGCGTGACAAATCCCTATTCAGAGACTGAGCGAAAGCATTTCGCATTCGAGGAGCAGGTATCACTGCTATCAACGTGGAATCGTCGGCATAGTTGATGATCGTGTTTTCCAGCGAAGAGAAGATGTCACTAGTATACAGAACGAACAACAGCGGGCCAAGCACACTACCCTGAGGGACGCCAGACGCCACAGCGACTGAGGCACTCAAAACGCCGCCAACAGATGCACTCTGCGGTCGCTCAGAAACAAAACATCGAATGCTTGACACAACCCTACCATTCACACCCAAACATTCCAGCTTGTATAATAGACCCCTGTGGTTGACTCTGTCAAACGCCACGCTAAAGACCAAATGGACAAAGCATCCCTCTGACCTACAATCCAGCGCAGACTGTAACTGGTGTGACACCGACAACAGTGCGTTACAACAACCAGTTCTGTACGCAAACTGACCAGCAGACAGCACCCCGTAACCTCAGCAAGACGACCAAGCTTACAAGCGACCAATTTCTCGAACACTTTCAGCAAAACGGGCGTCAGGGTAATTGGTCGATAGTTGGCGACATGGGGAAAAACTGGACTCTTGGGAATGGGAGTAATATCCCCAGTACGCCCACAACGGGGAAAATTTCCTAACCGTATCAGGCGCCGGAAGTATACTGCTAGCTTAGGAGTAAGAACGCAAGCCAGCTGCTGATAAAACAGAGGAAACATGCCCACCGGGTCCACACCTGCATACGGATCAAGGCCCCCAAGCAGCACCTTGATTGCACCAGATCTGAACGCCAAAGAGGTTAAACGAGGGTCAGGGTGACATCCATGAGGTAATGAGAACACATCTCTGCTTCCCGTCTAAGTGAGCCAACAAGAGCTCCGCTCTAGCCAAGGGATCAGTAATGATACCTCCACCGGGACCAACAAGGGGCGGTAACGAAGGTTCAGCACCGAATACTGAACCCTTTAGCTCACTCCACCAGGGATGTGGATGGTCAAAACTCAGCAGAGAATAACAACCTGTAGGATTTAACGTGGGTTTTCTGAACAAACCCCGCCTTATGCTTATAAGCTGTAACTTAAAAATTAAACATGGGATTTTACGCGAGTATTCATTGTTTTTTGTTTTGTTTCGGCGCAAAGGAAAAAAGGTAAAGTTCCTCTTTACCTCTTACGATCTGCCTGATATAATCAGAAGCTACTGTAAATCTGTTCAGTCAATGGTGCTGGCTTCGCTCTCAACACTTGCAAGGAAAATGCAGAAATGAGGTACCTATATCTAAAATGCGAAATTTACTCTTTAGCTGGGAAAATATGCGAATAGGCTACTTCAACTATGCTTTTCCTACCAAAACGTTTTTAGCTGCCCGCTAAGGGCTTAAGGAACATCAGGTGGCTTTTTTTCTTTCCAATTTTTTGCTGGCAATAAAACGGGCGATCTCGTTGCCAAATTTGAGTAACCGTAGCGAAAGGGCTAAAACGGGCGTATCTTTGCCAAGCCTGAGTTACCGCGCAGCAAAAGGGTTAAAACGGGTGTGTCTTTGCTNTGTGGCTTTCTTCTTTCCAAGTTTTTGCTGGCAATAAAACGGGCGATCTCGTTGCCAAATTTGAGTAACCGTAGCGAAAGGGCTAAAACGGGCGTATCTTTGCCAAGCCTGAGTTACCGCGCAGCAAAAGGGTTAAAAAGGTGTGTCTTTGCTACACCTCAGTTACCGTAGCGAAAAGGTTAAGACGGGCTTGTCTTAGCCTTACTTCAGTTACTTCAGTTACAACTAAAAAGGAGCATGCCTGCAAATTGCTTTGCATTCATACTTGTCTTTCAGTGCATCAGTCGTACATAACTTTCATGCCCGGCTAAATATCCATGCTTGATTACGTAAAGACTGCCGCCGCTATACCACAGTGTTGGAGCACTGTTCCTTAGCAAGCACACATAATCACTTCATGGACCTGAGAGCAAAACAAGGGTGTTATCAAGGCAGTTTGCAGCTGTAGAACCGAGCGAAGGGTGCTGCATGAAGCTGGTGAGGGCTGTTGTTCGCTCCTTGGAACACACACCGATTGAATTAACATAGGAACAAGCACGCCGAACGTTCCCTCGAAAGGAAGCCGGGGGATCCTAACAAGCTTATCGAGCTGTAAAACTAAACGACATAAATGAAGGGCATTTCGTGGTTGCCGGCCCAAACAACAGGATTACGTTGGATATGGCGAGGGGGGTGTTGCTTTTGGCTCATTCTGAGGCCAATTTGGGGTATAGACTCCATCATGGGTCGCCAGGAATGAGATTACTGGACTGCAATATTTCTACTTATGGATTAACAAAGGCAGTAAACGGACGGGAAAATGAGAGAAAAGATGAACCCAAGAGGGCGGGAAACTCTGCGATGAAGACGAGGGCAGATGAACGGCAAAGCAGTAGGAAAGATGATGTGAAGAATTTGATGTTGTTATAATTCTCAGCCCAGACTTCATTCAGCTCTGCAGTATCGTTGTTGCAGTGATACAGTAGAGACTAAAATACTATTCAGTGGCTTATTTGAAGCGCAGATAATGGGCGTCGACTACTTCTTATGAAAGCATATGAATTTTTTTAATGCCGTATGGGCGGTGTGTATTGTCTACAACTAAAATAAAGTTCTTTTTCAATGAGGAAAAATTTAATGTGTCAACAGTTCACAAAATTTCCGGATGTCAGACGGAAGAGACTGGCAGTATCTCGACAAGTTTATAAGACTGCTCAAAGAAAAAACAGAAAGTACAAACTCATTGATTCTAAGAGACACCAAGTAAATTGCAAAGTAATTAATTGGACTATGAGCCAAATCATAAAACGTAAACAAACCATCAGGCAGTATAAAACAGAGAGCTCTGTGGAACAGAGGCTAACACATCACTTTTGAAAGACCGTTGAATCCTGGTAAAAAATAGAGGAAATTCATGCACGCACTCGCTAATAAAATATGAAATATCGTTTTTACAAAGCATGCATTAGGATAGGAATGATGCATTGAAGAAACTCAGCCTTTTCTACCAACAGCAAATACATATCTCCACTATACATGGGTACATGCCTTTATTTTACTACTATAATGGTACAACAGACTTGTACGAGTACGTTATGGTGGCAATGATGATGATAGCCTGTACCTCGAGATGTTCAGACACCGCTACAAGATATAAAAATTTAATTAGTGAAACCGTATATCTAAGGAAACAAACCTGCGTGACTAAAGCCTTAATGGTTCCCAGGGCCTCAGCAGCTATGTTGTCTGAGGTAGCCACAATTCATATACATGTGCTATAACGCAAGATAACCCAAATGTAATGTATCCCAATATATATTTATCTACTGCTACAGCAGATAATCCAAATATAAGATATCCCTGATAATCAACATCTGGTGCTTTCTTTTAGATTTCCCCGTCAGATTCTACTGCGTTCATAAATAAATAAATAGATAATGTAAAAAATAGAGCATTCAGAGAGCGCATGCCTCCGCCAAATAAGGCAACGGTAACAAAAATTCAAATTGGCTCTGAACAATGATTTCTTTTGTATTAACTCCAAAATCTAATCATTTATGCCTTTTATTAGTATTAATCGCTTCTACAATTTTTTTGAAGATCCTTTCATAACTGTTTGAGTTATGCTGATAACAAACATTATGACAAACATAAGTGAAACATACAAACGAAGAAACCGATCTACACCAAAATTTAATCATTTATATCTTTTAATATTACTAATAACTCCTGCATATTTCATAAATATCCATTCAAAGCTTTTTGAGTAATTGCGTAACAAACATTATGACAAACACAACTTAAACATAGAAACGAATCAACCGATCTGCACCAAAATTTAACCATTTTGCTTTTTAACGTTATTAACAACTCCTGTAAATTTCATAAAGATCCATTCAAAACTTTTTGAGTTATTGCGTAACAAACATTATGACAAACACAACTCAAATATAGAAACGAATCAGCCGATCTGTATCAAAGTTTAATCATTCATGTCTTTTAACATTACTAACAATTCCTGTAAGTTACAATTTCTAAGTGACTTTTGAAAAACTCACTAACGCGATTGTTTGTATTTTAGTTTGTGTCGTTGTTTCTATGCTTGCTTGTTTGTCTAGTAGTATTTTTAAACCAGTAAATGAGAAATACCTATACCTAACAACTGATGTAAATTTCATAAAAAATCTGTTATGGCATTGAGACAAATAAGATATTCAAACAAACAAACAAACAAACAAACGGACGGATCTTGACCAAAAGTTAATCATCTGTTTCACCTAACATACCAAACAATCCCTGTAAATTTCGCTAAAATCTGTCCATAACGTTTTCAGTTATCTTGGTGACAGATAGACAGACAAAAGTGACAGACAAAAAGGCAGACAGACAGACAAACGCGACAAAAACATAACCTCCTTGGCGGAGGTAACGAAAAAGAAATTTGCACAATATATCCACCTCACTTTCCAGACCTCTTCAAAAGCTTTCAAAAGGGCTTATAAATATTTTATAATAATTGTACTTATAACTTATTACCTCCGCCAAGGAGGTTATGTTTTCGTCGTGTTTGTCTGTCTGTCTCTTTGTCTCTTTGTCTGTCACCAAGATAACTCAAAAAGTTATGAACCGATTTGGATGAAATTTCCAGGGATTGTTAAGTATGTTAAGAGAAACAGTTGATTAACTTTTGGTGAAGATATGTCCATCCGTTTGTTTGTTTGTTTGTCTGCCTCATTTTTCTCGACGCTATAACTCAAAAAGTTATGAATGGATTTTGATAAAATTAACAAGAGTTGTTAGGTTCATAACAAAGAGTAAATGACCAAATTTTGGTAATGATTCGCCTGTTTGTTCGTTCGTTTGTGACTGTTTTTAATTTTATGCTTGTTAGCACAATAACTCAAAAAATAATGAATGGATCTTCATGAAATTCATAGGAGTTGTTAGTAATGCTAAAAGACATAAATAATCAAATTTTGGTGCAGATCGGTTTGTTTGTTTGTATGTTTCACTCATGTTTGTCATAACGTTTGTTAACAGTATAACTCAAAAAGTTATGAACGGATCTCCAACAAAATTGAACAAGCTGTTAATAATTTAAAAAGGCACAAATGATTAGATTTTGGAGTTTATGCAAAGAAAATTATGGTTTCAGAGCCAATTTGAATTTTTTGCTACCGTTGCTTCACTTGGCGGAGGTATGCGCTCTCAGAGTGCTCTNATAAAGATTCACTGAAAACTTTTTGAGTGATTGCGCTAACAAACATAAAATCAAACACAGCAACAAAGATACGAACGAACAAACAGATCATCATAAAAATTTGGTCATTTACTCTTTATGATATACCTAACAACTGATGTACATTTCATTAAAAATCCGTTATGGCATTGAGACAAATAAGACAGTCAAACAAACAAACAAACAAACAAACGGACGCATCTTGACCAAAAGTTAATCATCTGTTTCACCTAACATACCTAATAATCCCTGTAAATTTCGTTAAAATCCGTCCATAACTTTTTGAGTTATCTTGGTGACAGATAGACAGACAAAAGAGACAGACAAAAATACAGACAGACAGACAAACCCGACAAGAAAATAACCTCCTTGGCGGAGGTAATGAAAAAGAAATTTGCATAATATATCCACCTCACTTTCCAGACCTCTTCAAAAGCTTTCAAAAGGGCTTACAGATATTTTACAATAATTGTACTTATAACTATTACAATATAAAAACTACATTTTAATATATAATTATGTATACATGAAATGTCAAAGCAGTTCTTGCTGATATGAATAAAAATTACAAATTGTATTTTTAAGAATTCCAAAATTTTTTCAACTCAATTCTACTTGACACAACTTAAACTATTTAATGCGCGAGTAGGAATGAGTAGCGTTGGAATTTTGGAATCACTAGCTCACAGTAAAGTATAGACGCACTCCAAGAGCGCATACCTCCGCCAAGCAAAGCAAAATTGAAACTGATCTTGAAACGAGGATTTCGTGTTATTCGTCACCAAAATTTGGTAATTTGTGTCTCTTAATATTCATGATAGCTCCAGTAATTTTTTTGGAGATCCGTCCGTAACGTATTGAGTTATGTTCTGGCCAGCACTAAGACAAAAATATAGTGAAACACACAAATAGCCCAACCAATCATTAGCAAAATTTGGTCGTGTGTGCCTCTGAACATTTCTCACATTTCCAGCAAATTTCATGAAGATCCGTCTATTGCTTTTGAGTCACGTTCTGACAAACTCTTAGACAAAATAGAGAATACTCAAACCCAAAAACAGATCAGCAGATCAGAATTTGATTATTCGGGGTCTGTCAACATTTTCAACAATTCCTGCAAATTTCATGCAGGACCAGCAGCACCACAGCACAATACTAGAATACGAAAATTATCTTTACCGATACCTGCAGAGTAAACTGCAACGCTATACCTAGAGCGCGACTGGCTTCCTGAATCATAACACCGGCTAAAAATTATGTGTGTGATGTTATTAGATCACACTGAGTTTTTACAGCTAAAGAACGGAGAGTTTTCATAAGATTGGTCGAGATTACCCGCAAAAGCCTCTCGTGAACAACAAAAAACTCTCAGCGTCAATTGAATTTCCTTGAAAAGAATCAAAGAAAGCTAATATGTTTGGTAAGGCAGATATCCACTGCTCGAGTGCTTCTGGCACAATTTTTATAAAGAAAAATACGACTTGAGCACTCCCTTTATCAATGTGAAGTAGTAAGCTCATAACCTGACATCAAACGTTGACGCGTGAATTGAAAAGCCAGCACCGACTGTTCAACAACATGTTTTTTCTGGAGCTTAGTAGGCGCTGTTGGAAAAAATACCTCACAAAAGACTCCAGAGAAGGCAGCAAAGAAAGCCCTGTGTGAGGTGCGTCTAAGCAGATGTAGAGAGACTCTCCCGTAATGGCTTAGTAAATCCTTCAGAAGTTTCTTCAAAGAAAACGTGGCTTTATGAAGCTGCAAATCAAACCTCAATTACGGAGAAGCAGGAAGATTTATGTAACTCCCTAGGGAAAATTTTGAAAAAAAAACAAATAGAGAAACGAACAAAAGTTTCACGAGGCAATGAGCCTAAACACATATGCTCCAACGTTTCGCAGTTTCCATGAATTGTTGATACCGTTTTACTTTCCTTAAATATTGGTGAAAAGGGAAAAGTGTAAATTGGATCAACTAATACCATTTGCTGTAGGTGATAGGATTTGCTAACGCTTCACTCCTCTGAAAATACCGTTGGAATAGAAACTGTAAATTGCACCAGACAAATACAGTACAAAGGGCTGACTGAGTGATGAATCCCTAACACCAGTCTAATTTTTAAAAATATTTTCGGTATGAAACAGTCAGAAATGGATCATAGAAATCGAAGTTTTATACCGGTGACCTAGTTTATTTTGCTTTGCTCTACTAGCAGCGACACAGTTCATACAAGTTAACAGTAACGCAGGTTAAGCTGAAATAAATTAACGAGCAACAGACGCTTCAACGTGGAAAACGAAAAAAAAGATCGTCAGTAGAAGAAAGAAAATTGAAAAAAATAAACTGGTTGGCCACGAAAGAAAGATGTCCTGCACACCTAGTTGGTGCAAAAATACCGTTCTGAGGGCGCGACAGCTTAACATGGAATAATAACAGCATCACCAGGGTGACATTACCGCCTAGCTCCGCACGGTACAGTTAAGCTCTTCAAACAGAGATTTCCCAAGCAGAGAAACCTACAAAAAGTGAGTTCTCAAAAATGAGAAAACTCTTGAAAAGAAACTGTATATCGCACCATCTGACATGTACTGTAGCGTTGGTCGAAGCCAGGTTGATTAACCAGTAAAAACTAATAGTAAAATACAATTGGTCGTATATTCAGTTGTTTTTAATCACGATTTCATATGGTGATGGGCAATAGAAACGTTTTGTGAATGTGGGGGAGACACGCACGCTTAGAACTGGTCATTGCCAAATAGAGACTGGCCTGAAACTAAGACAATATGCCTGTCTACATTCTAGGAGTTACACTGCATAATACATTTGGGCCGGCAGCGTTGCTTAGTGGCAAAGCAATGTGCGGAGGCGAGTCACCTCCACGCTATAATTTTTCGTTATCAGTGGACGAACGGTGCACAAGCCCTCGCTGGTGGGACACCTCATCTAACCCAAGTATTTTTCGTTATGTTTGTTGTGTGATGAATGTCATGAATGTCAACAGTGTGAGCTTCCTGTCAAAAATATTTCAAAACCAGCCATGAATGAGAGAGTCCAGAAATATCTGTTAGCATTAGATAAGATTCAATAGGTTATTTCAGCTTAATGTAGAAAAATATTCTTATATAGAGTAGGCTACCTAAGTTTTTATATAAGTGCTGTCGACAGTCATTAGATTAGATGTATTACAGTATTCACAGTTTAACTGTGCCTGACTGAACTCGTTGAGGTACAAAAAGAAAAAAAAAACCACAGAAAAGCTCTATTTCCATTTCCCTGTTTTGTACTTAAAGGCTGAAAATAAATTCTGCTGCAAAAAACCTACGCATCCAGTATCAAAGTAAAATGTTGAAAAATCAATAGCGTGATATATTAGTTTTTACACATTTGTAGCGAAAGATCTGCTGAGTGGCTTTAAAATAAGGCACATTTTCTTCAAAAGTAGCGTTTGCATTTAGTTTTAGGGTAAATACTAACTTGACCTTGACTAAATCTCACACTGCATGAAACAATAGATATTATTTTAGAGCATTTTTTTGAAACTCCTGTATCGACTTTGATAGGCTTATGCCGTGAATATTTTAGGGCCCTGCTGGAAACATTCTGTGTTGAATTCGTTTTTTATGTTTGATGGCAACATCACACAGAAAAATGGTTGTTTGCCATTAAGCAAAATTAGTTAACTGTAAACTACCTTGTCGTTTGAATTTGCGTCAATGCACATTGTCGTTTGTGATGAACAACAGATGAACAACAGCGTTGTGATGAACAACAGTGTCATTTACGATTAATTATTATTGCTTAGTAGCTAAAATATTACTTCGTTAGTGATAAGAAACCAGGTGTTTTTTAACGTAAAGAACATACTTTTCTGCGTGATATACAAGCAAACCGATGGTGTAGGGATGGGACTCCCATTAGGCCTTACATTTTCAAATATATTTATGTACCATCACAAGAACTATTGATTGCAAAACTGTCCTGCTGCTTTTCGCCCCGTTCTGTTCAAGCGCTATGTGGATGTTACATTTTTATTGTTCTTGCATCACTCATATCCCCAAATGATTTCAGATTACCTCAATAGCAAACATCGCAACACAAAATTCACCATGGAATGAGAAGTTAATGGACCCCTAAATACGTTTGTGTCGAAAGATGGAAACCGTTTTGAAACCTCAGTCTACCGCAAACCTACTTTTCCTGGATTAGGAAT
Organism: Parhyale hawaiensis; assembly: GCA_001587735.2. Classification (NCBI taxonomy): domain Eukaryota; kingdom Metazoa; phylum Arthropoda; class Malacostraca; order Amphipoda; family Hyalidae; genus Parhyale; species Parhyale hawaiensis. The sequence continues at coordinate 4,397,632 of LQNS02278159.1, read as the reverse complement.
CAGTTTCTTTAGTTTCTCACCCTGCATTTTCAAAATTAATAGTATAAAAACATCCCTCTTTCGTGCTTTTAATATCTCTTCTAGTTTTCAAATTATGCATACTGAGTTTGATTTCTATTTCAATTTCTTCCGTTCCAATGGTTACCCTTCACATATCATCTATTCCTGTATCAAGAATTTTTTATCTAAACGCTACCAATCAACTGCAACTCCTCATATATCAAATGATAAATTTTATATCTCTTTACCTTTCTTTGAAAACCAGTCAGAAAAACTAGAAATGAATTAATTCACTTGTTATCCTCATATTTTGTAGACCTAGACTTCAAGCTTGTTTTATCAAATAAATTTACTATAGGTTCAACTTTCTATTACAAAGATATACTTCCTCCTAGCATGCAGAGTTCTCTTGTTTATAGATTTTGTTGTGAACGTTGTTCATGCTCGTACGTGGGCTCGACTACCCGTACGCTTTTTAAGAGAATTTCAGAGCATGCCGGGAGAAGTTGTACTGGCAACATTTTAGCCCAACCACCATTTTCTGCTGTGCGTCAGTATGCGAAAGCCTGTGGCTCCTTAGTGCGATCAGATCATTTTAAATCCTTAGCAGTTTGCAATAGTTCAGACATCAGGCTTCTAGAATCTCTTCACATCTTTCGGCAAAAACCTGTTTTAAATGATCAAAATAGTGCTTATCCGCTTTTTATTGTGAACCACTAGTGTGTTTTAGTTATATTCATTCAAATTTTAATATGCTATAAGTGCTGTGCATCCTATTAACTTTGAATTTCAATTATATCATTGTATTTTTCAGATGTACTGAAGATGGGCGAAGACCCGAAACGTTTACTTATTTTAGGATTTTCATGATTTTTATTTTACCGATTATTTTATTATTGCATTTTAGTTGAGTACAATGTTTTCAATTGCGACGGTTCTGGTGATACTTTTTATTCAAATCTCGCTAGTTTTGTAATTCTTAGGGTAACATGTCTAGTGCCCGTCCACCATGTTAGTAGCCGTCCACTTGGCTTTCACACACTTCCTGTGTGAAAACTAGCAGTGCTAGAAAACCGTACATAGGCTTAAACTGTAGCCTAAAAAGTACCCTACAGTTTAAGCCTATGTACGGCTCTCTAGTACTGCCATAGTTTTCACACAGGAAGTTTTTAAACCCAAGTGGACGGCTACTAGCATGGTGGACGGGTACTAGACATGTTACTCTAACTTAGTAAAGGTTTCTTCATATATAAAATTACAACCTCTAAAAATATACATTACTTCACTACTTTTTTACAGGGTTGGTAAAAACCATGTTTTTTTTGTTTAAACCAAAAGCTCCGGTTTTTTGGTTAAAACCAAAAACACATGCTTTTTTGGTTTAATTTTTTTAATACTATGTTTTTTTTTCTAGTTCTAGGAATTTTATCCAATATTTAATGAGTTTTCTACTTTGTAAACATGTACTTAGCTAATCATCATCAATCTTAGTTGCTTCATTTCAACTTCCTGTAGAAGAAAAATGACTAAGACAAGGGGTAAGGAAAAATCAGTTAGCAAAGTACCTATACCTATTTGTTATGGCTACATTTAATTCCAAACTACATGGAAGCTGTGACTTATAATTATCGCAAAATAGAATCCCTTGAAAAAGTTGAAAACACTTCAAATTACATATACAACTGGGCAGATTTAGCTAGCTACTAGCTAATTAAAAAAACAGAACAATGAACTGAAAAAAAGTGAAATTGCTATAAAATCCTTTGAAATAGCTTAGAAACACACTTCGAAATACAAAGAAAACTCGATAGAAATGGTTAGCTACAAGCTAATTAAAAGCAAAGTATTGAACTGAAGAAAGTGAAATAGCTATATGCCTATATCCTTATCATGAGCTCACTAGCTATCTAATAGCAACTATAACTACTACTTCCAATTTTCAGTAGCTTCTAGCTTACCGGAATATAATTAGACATGCATCTCTGATATGAAATAACACAGAATTCAATAAGTTATAGCTTTTTAATAAACATCAACAATAGTTGACCCTAACTGTCCTAACAGTCAAACTGACACCTAGATAGAAACACATTAACTCATCCATTCAGTTGTGTGACTAAAATTTGATGCTTTCAAGAAGTAAAACTGTTTATTTTACAATGCTTATGAATAAAAACCAAAAAAGTTGAATAAAAACATGTTTTTTTAGGTGGGCATAAACCATGTTTTTTTATTTGGTTTAAACCAGCTAACCCTGTTTTTTCACAAATCTTGTACAATTTGAACCACTGACAGGCAGCAGTAATTAATAAATGTTTATTAAATTACCCTTAATCTAGAATATTCTTGAGAAAAAATACGCCAATATAGAGAAGTTCAGTTAATAATATATTACTTCTTAGTTTTTTAGTATTCATCATTATTCTGTGTATTTTACAACTCTGATTGCATTTATGTTACGTCGTGAGTTACCTCCACCAAGGAGGTTCTGTTTTTGTCGTGATTGTTTGTCTGTCTGTCTAATTGTTTGTCTGCCACCAAGATAGCTCAAAAACGTATGAATGGATCCTTACGAGATTTACAGGGATTGTTAGGCATGTTAACAGTAACAGATGATTACCTTTTGCTGAAAATCCGTTTATATGTTTGTTTATTTGTCTGCTTATTTTTTCTTAGTACCATAATTCAAAAAGTTATCGACGGATTTTCATGAAATTTTCATGAGTTATTAGGTATAATACGAAGTGTGAATGACCTACTTTCTCTGCTGATCTGTTAGTTCGTTCGTTTGTTGCTACACTTGATTTTATGCTTGTTAGCACAATAACTCAAAAAAGTTATGGATGGATCTTTATGAAATTTACAGGAATTGTTAGTAATGCTAAGAGATATAAATGATTAAATTTTGGTGATGATCGGTTGGTCCGTTTGTGTGTCTGACTTAAGTTTGTCATAATGCTTGTTAGCAGCATAACTCAAAAAGTTGAGAACGGTTCTTCAAGAAAATTACAGAAACTGATAAGACTATCAAAAGGCACAATGATTAGATTTTGGTGTTGATACAAAAAAATCATGGTTTCAGGACCAATTTAACTGAATTTTTCGTCAGTAATGCCGTGCTTGGCGGCGTTATGCGCTCCCAGAGTGCTCTCGTTTAAGTTTCATACGACAGTGATTTTTCTTTTCCTTGGTAACACAGGTTTAATCTAAATGTGGCATAATACATGCATTCAACACTGGAACACTAAGCGTCTATGACAATGCACTGCTCTCTTTGCAAGGGTCTACACTGATCAGTTATAGCGAACCACTGTTATAGCTTACCTTACCTTGATTACCTTGATGATACTTCGGACGAGGTCCAGGTGGCGTTTTGCACGCTACCCATCTCGCGCAGAGGTGATGCTGCAGTCCGTGACCAGCGGGATGGCTAACAGCGAGTTATCCCTACAGTTCACGTAGCCACTTACAACAGGTTTATCAGGCACCTTCAGTAAGTATGCGTCCAGTAAATTTTTCAATTTCGCAGTCTCTGTACCGGTGACATTTCGGATGTGACGTGGCATTTTGTTGAATAATCTCGCCCCCCAGACTGCGATACTATTAGAACACTTTGTGGCCATTGCGACACCACCAGTTTTGATCGGAAGTCACACGTCACAAGCGCAACCAATACGGTCTGAGTGTCTGGTCTGGATTCGTCCATTGATATTGACAGTAATGCCTTCTAGAATTTTCCAGACATATATGATCGTAAAGCGCTCGAATCTCCTTTAAATGGAGTACATTTGCAGTTGAGCAAGTCTGTTGTGATAGTTTAAATCTTTCATGCCCCGGATTTTGGCAGTAAACGATCGCTGGATAGCCTCAAGGCCCTCTAAGTCTTTCCGTATACTTGGCATCCAAAGAGGTGAACAGTATTCAATCCTCGGTAGTATTAGTTGTTTCCATAAGGTGATCATTGCGTCTGCCTCTCGTGAAGAGTAAGTTCGAAGCACCCATCTGCTCCACTTCTTGCCTATTGTAACAACTCGAGCCACGTGATCTTCAAAAGTGGCATTATCTTGTATTCTCACCCCAACATCTCTTAAAATTTGCTTTCTCTCGACTTCGCTCCCATCTCTTGTCGTGTAGAACGTAGATTCAGTAAGGGAGAGGTTTTTTCCGTACTGTAATAGTTCAAATTTTGATTCGTTGAAGGTCATGTTGTTAATCGATATCCAGTAAAAGATGTTGGTTAGATCTAGTTGCACATTCCGTACGTCTGCTGCTGATTGTACCGCTGCTAATATCCGTGTGTCATCAGCGAATGATGACGGAATGGCAAACTTGCATTGGTGCCCCATATCATTTATCACGATAAGGAAGAGTATTGGACCAAGCACGGTGCCTTGTGGGACTCCGCTGAGCACCGGCCGTCGTTTGGACACTTTATTATTTATAATTACACTTTGGGTTCGGTTAATCGAAGGCTTTGGCAAAATCTAGATATATTACGTCCACGTTTTTGCCCTGGCATAGTAGGTCTAGAATAGAGTCATAATGCTCAAGCAACAGCGAAGTGGTTGAATGTTTATGGCGAAAGCCATGTTGATTTGACGTAAGCAGGTTATTGCTCTCCAAATGATGTACAAGGTGTTTCCCAAAGACACTTTCAAACGTCTCCACTACGTGGCTAGTTAGGGAGACAGGTCTATAGCGGGCAGGATCCAAGCTATTTCCAGCTTTTGGAATAGGTAAAATAATTGCGTGCTTGTAGGTGAGAGGAACTACTCCATCATCCATTGATTTTCTCCACATAAGGTATAGTGGATAAGAGATGCTTAGCTTGCACATCTTAAGAATATTTGCAGGCACATCATCCGGTCCCGCTGCACTGTTGCCGCTGAGTTCGTCAATGGCTAATTCAGTGCTTAGTTTTGTGAACTCGAAGTCCATTAGGTAGTTTGTAGTTAAATCAATTCTTGGGATTTCAGGATTTGGAATTTTGTCACTAAATACTTTTTGATATTGACGACTTGGTATTTCGCTCATTTCCTGGTCATCATCAACAATAGATTCTGTATCATTCACCAATGGCCCGATTTTCGATTTTACCGAAGATTGATGTGCTGGCTAGGCAAAAAAATATTTGCTATTGTTTTTTATTTCTTCAATGACTTTTTCTTTTTCCTGTTTTTCTTCATCGTGTGATCTTGCAAGCTGACATTCTATCTCATCTAGCTTCTTTTTGAACTCGGTTTGTCGTTGTGGTAACTTTGTTGATTTTTGGCATTTGATAAGTCTTACACGTTTCTTAAGTAGTCCTTTAGGAAATTTATGGCGTCAACTTTTATCAAATTTTCTTTTTGCGGGGCTAAGGTACTTCATGCACTTTTCTAATGAGTATTTTAGGTACTTACAGTAGATGAAAATGGTAGTATTTATGTCAATGCGGTACTGAATACTACAAGTGAAATTGTTGTTTTCAGTAATTAGTAGAATACCAAGTTATAAACCTATTGTAAGCTTTGGCTGATGGAGAAATTAACTTCAAGAAAGACTTGCAACACGCATTGGCGAATGTGCAGGAGGTATTGTCCTTCAGAACTGCAGCTAGGCTCGATATCATCTCAAGGAAGGCCCAGTGTTGCTATGTTTCTTAGAACGCCCTACAGAAGCATCAGCAGCGCGGCCAACACTCCATCACTGCGAGAGTGTTGAGGCAGCTACCCAGCACTGGTCTGATGTTGACGACATGTGACTGCAAGTCAGGTATATGTACTACTGAATGGAGTTCAGAAAAATACAAAAACAACACCTCTAATTATCCTGTACTACATATGAGTTTCAAAAAGAGTAAACTTTACTTAGTGTCCCGAAAGTCTTGGATGGCGGGGCGTTACGGACGCTCGTTTTATCTCTTCTACCAGCTACGGTATGGTTGTACGCTGGAATTTTTTCTTATACACTATTTTCACAGCCGTCGTTCAGACCCACAAAATGACACAAAATTTGCCGCAAGAATCAGTTATAGTTGGAAGTCATTATCGGAAAACTCAAAAATCGCCCCAATACCCCCGCGTTACGGTATGTGTGTGAGGTTACGTTAGAATGGGTGAGGTTAGCTAAGAATAGACAAGGAGAGATTCGGTTCAGCTATAATAGGTGCCTAACCTGACTTATAGGCACATATATATTGAACCTGAATCTCAAGTGGGCCATGTGCAATACCGGCACCGATGAAAATAGTGAGTAGTCACATCCCCAATGTGTCTAACTGCTGCAAATGTAACTTATGGTGAGTTCTTTAAAACGCGACTCTCGTAACATGGTATGGCTAAATACAACTAACGTAAACCTATACCCAATCTCAAGTCTTGTGAAGAGTTATTACAGAGTACAGGTGTACTCCGTATTATGATTTTTAACATAATTCCACTACTCATACTTTGGCGATATCCGCTCGAGACTATACGAATTATTATTGTTGCTATTATTATTGTCATAATTATATTCATGGTTCAGCCTAATAAAGGCTACTATCTCATTTCCAGGAGGTAAATTTTATGTTCAATGCGTTCAATGCAAATTTAACTGAAATTTAGCATCTCACAGTTTTTTCATCACTGAAGCCAATGTATTGTTCTTGAAAGCACGTAGTTAAAATAAATGCAAGTTTTGAGACGATTTCGACTCTAGGTGGCGCCATCAAGCTACAGAATATGCGCAAAATTATTGTTATGAAAAACTAGGTGGTATACTTAGTGTCTACAATAGGCTAAGCCACCCTACTCACAGTGTCGTCTGCAAACCTAAGAGATATGTAGTATGTCGAAAGAAATGTGGAACCCACACATGGAGGTGTATCTCACATGGAGGTGTATCACACATGGAGGTGTATCACACATGGAGGTGTATCACACATGGAGGTGTATCACACATGGAGGTGTATCACACATGGAGGTGTATCACACATGGAGGTGTATCACACATGGAGGTGTATCACACGTGGAGGTGTATCACACATGGAGGTGTATCACACATGGAGGTGTATCACACGTGGAGGTGTATCACACGTGGAGGTGTATCACACATGGAGGTGTATCACACATGGAGGTGTATCACACATGGAGGTGTATCACACGGGGAGGTGTATCACACATGGAGGTGTATCACACATGGAGGTGTATCACACGGGGAGGTGTATCACACGGGGATGGGCTCGGCAAGTTTGTGAAGACGAAAAGAAAAGAACAAAACGACTCGGTAAGAGCAGGAGGATAGCAAGCGCAGAGGATATAAAAAACGTCTCGATAGTCTACCTACGGCTAAGGTAGAGATGTCTCGAAGGTTAGCTAAGGCTAAGGTAGAGATGTCTCGAAGGTCTAGCTAAGGTAGAGATGTCTTGAAGGTCTAGCTAAGGCTAAGGTAGAGATGTCTCGAAGGTCTAGCTAAGGCTAAGGTAGAGATGTCTCGAAGGTCTAGCTAAGGCTAAGGTAGAGATGTCTCGAAGGTCTAGCTAAGGCTAAGTTAGAGATGTCTTGAAGGCCTAGCTAAGGCTAAGATAGAGATGTCTCGAAGGTTAGCTAAGGCTGAGGTAGAGATGTCTCGAAGGTCTAGCTAAGGCTAAGGTAGAGATGTCTCGAAGGTCTAGCTAAGGCTAAGGTAGAGATGTCTCGAAGGTCTAGCTAAGGCTAAGGTAGAGATGTCTTGAAGGCCTAGCTAAGGCTAAGATAGAGTTGTCTCGAAGGTTAGCTAAGGCTGAGGTAGAGATGTCTCGAAGGCCTACCTAAGGCTAAGGTAGATATGTCTCGAAGGTCTAGCTAAGGCTGAGGTAGAGATTATTATAATAATTATTATTATTAAATCACACCAGACTGGCGACGTAGGAATGGAGAAACTCCATGAGGTTAACAAACCCCCACGCAACCAGCCCAGCGGGTGGAGAAAGCAAAAGAATGAAAAAAAGAAGATCCAAGATCACAGAATAGCTCTGTGTACAGATCGTTTAAAGCTGCCAATACCAGCACCAGCAAAGACAGAGCCATCCACACACGATGGAAAAAAAGAACGGGAATACTGGCCCGTACGGCATCGTAACGGTTCCAAGGCAAACTCATGAAGAGCACCAGTCCGCCGAGTATACCTCACCCGAACAATTGGATTCGGAAGAAACTCAGACAGTGGGTGACTGGGGCAGTTATAGATTTTATACAAAAAACAGACCCCACCAACTCTGCGACGATGCGCCAGATCACAGGGCACAACACCACCCAGCATGAACGCACATCGACGAACCACTTTGTC
>LQNS02278159.1:4308967-4321996 GCA_001587735.2 Parhyale hawaiensis | reverse complement strand
TTTTAAGGTACTGAGTTAGGTCAAATGGAAGAGTTAATTCCCAAAAACACAGATCTTTTTAAAGGTTGGAAAGCTCGCATCGGGGTGACTTTTTGGTTCTTTTGTTTAGGCGGCTTGCACACCAACGCAACTGGTTGCATGCAACCATTCAATGCAAATACGTACAAACGTGCACACTGAGTTGCAGAAACCATAGTTCCATGCTTCTATAGTTTCATGCAACTCAGTGTGCACGTTTCTATGTATTTGCACTAAAGTTTATCGTTGCATGCAACCAGCTGCGTTGGTGTGCGAGCCGCCTTAGTGGACTATCGAAGGAATTACAAATGAAGAATTTTCGGGCTAAAAGTAGTAGCGATGAAGAGGCGAACCACCCGTAATTAGACGTAAATAAATTTAACTCAAAGATCAGTACCGCCGAGGTTACGATGAATAGGAAAGAAAAGGATATGGAGTAAGTATACCCAAAGATCGCGTGATTCAAAGTTACTCGGGACCGGATTGAGCAGGGCTAAAGCATTAAACACTAGAACGCCTCGTGCCGTAAGCCCATCACCCGCGGTGGAGGCAAATTTCAACGCCGTAATTTTTTATGGCAGCTTACTCTAGAGTTTTGGCATTTTTCACATCTAGGTCAACCTACCTGACTCTTTGCAAAAAATTATGAGCATCGTTCAACACCTTCTACCTCTTTTAGGGGACAGGCAAACAAATGTGTGTGTATATATATGTATATACCTAAATCGTCAACGAAAACATTAACACGTCTCTCACTTCATTCGCGGGTGATAATATTATACAGTTGACAATTGAATGCAGCCTACATGACCATCCATGATGGCTGCACGGAGTCAACGCCTCTAAAATGAAATGACTAACAAGGGTTGCAGCGACGGATTCACAACAATCGCTTCTTGATCTTTTACCAACTATCTTGTCCATTGAGAGCTTTATACAACAGACGTGGCAAAATAAATAAATAAATAAATAAACTGCAATGTATGGAAGAATCTTTCACCATTTTATAGCGTGAGACAATAGAATCTATGACCAAGTGGGCTCTTCGCATCTGCATTGTTAATGAGAACGCTTCATGAAACTGGACGCGAGCACGGAAGCTCTGTGCTACAATTACGACAGAGTAGCGTGATGTAAAACGCCTGGGAAGAATGCGACAAATTTTTGAAGAGAACGCAATCAGTTGCTCGTCTCTGCGCAGCGAAAGTTCTGAGCCTAATTCCTCCCGCCAGTACTGGGCTTAGAAATTCTAGTGGGAAAGAAACATGAAAAGTACTGCAGGGCCGTAGATTTCTGGTGCGGTTCTGTAATTGAGAAATGAAGCACCATCCTCTCCATCATTTCTACGCTAAAACGTATCACTGCAAATATCTTTTTTCCTGGAAAAGGAGAAGAAGCAGGGCAGAACTTGAGCAGTAATGATCTGCTGTAACACGAGATTTTGGTGAGGAAAATAGAGGTGCGATGGATTCCTAGAAATAAAGCATTACACTGGCGATAGAGTTCTTGTTGAGATACAAAATATTACCACAACATAGAGCGATGGAGTTCAAAATTCGGAGGGAGCAAAGCGATTAAGCTGCCGTGATTTTACTGGAGCATCGTTTTAATGCCGACATACATCACCCCAAAGCTGCAGAGCCTACGGAAGACACAATTCCTAGACAGGTTGGAGATCACGTCTATTAAAGCAGCCCAGAGACGAAGCCTACTCATATCCCACCGCCCCATCGCTAATGACACACAGAATGAGTTCCATTAAATGGGGCGCAAAAACTAACAGCCTTCCTGTCCATTTTGAGTTGAATCGTGATAGATGATGAACAAGAGAGCGTTCGCTCGAAACCCTAAACCATCAGCAACTGCCTACCGTAGAACTGAACGGCTGACCGGGAGCTGGTGGACAAGAGAAGCATCGGAATATGTGCTAGTGCAGACAATTTATTGTTTTCACATCAGTTAATAATAGCAATGTGATTCCACTAGTGCAGATACTTTATTTTCATGTTAGTTAGTATAACTAGTTTCACTACGCTCAATTATTGCATTTAAGGCCACATTTCACAGTACAAATGTGGATACTAAATAGGGTTACATCTCCATGTAAAATATATGGTTTTTGTGGCACTATCTCACTGTACAAATGTTACATTTGTGGCTATGTCTCACTAAAGAAATATTGCACTTGAGGCAATATCTTACAATTATACACTACATGTCACAGTAAAAACGTCATTGGCAAATGCAAACAAGACTGTAAGAAACATTATAGTATACATAATGAAGAATATAACACACATCTTCTGCATATCATTGTAAGTGAAGCTGGACTGAATGTAAAAGGAGCGGCGACACATATGCGATCAAATATCAAAGTACACATTTTAAGATCTTCAGTACAGATATCTATCACAAAACATAAAATAATTTGCTAAAGCAATAACTTATCAAATGCTGTCGGAGAAGTAATACATGAAAGATTGATGCAAGTGGAAACGAGAAAAGTATCTTAATTCCTTGCGTACAATAAGCTTTAGCAGAAAAAAGATTCTTAACATCGAAGCATTCCAGCCACGTCTGGAGTCTAGCAGAATTGCAAGCTTCAAAAGACAGTCATGTACAAAATTTCGTAGATACCAGTAAGGGCAGCAATGGCTGACTGCGCTCTCCACAGTGTAATTTGCGACAATAATCGTTATTTACTTGATAAGAAGATCATGCAGCAGCTGCAGTTGGTGCAGTGCATCCTCCTACAAATACGAGGGACGTGGCAAAAGTTATACCTCCTAATATTTTATTCCGCTGGAAGGGATCCGAGAGGATTGCAAAATTATACTGTAATGATGACTGAAGAGCCTGAAAGTTTCATCTCTCTGTTGCAGATATTGACGACGTGACACTCTAAGAAAGCAATCCCTGTCATGGACGTGCGTCAGAAGCCGGGATGCGTCAGTGAATTCCTTTATGAAGAAAAAAACTGCACCGATCAACATTCACTGGCACCTGGTGAAGGTATGCGAAGCCGATGCAATTGATGTCAGTACATTTAGGAGACAAGTTCGTCGATTTCAGAGTGACGATAAAGACGTGAGTGACAAAATGTGCTGTGGACGTCCATGCACAGTCACCACCCCGGAAAACAATGTGCATCGATTGGCAGATAAATTGAATAAAATACGTGTAGAGTTTGATGTGGGTGTAGCTAGTTCTTGTATGATATAAGCTCCCCGGACACAATATTAGTCACTTGTTTCCAATAAGACCACATGAAGCCTTCAACAAAACCTGTGTGCAAAGGGCGATGCAGGCAGGAAGTGGGTCTGTCGTGTTTTGGGGCTGTTTCAATTACTCGGAAGTGGGCTCTTTGGCAGAAATAACAATCAAACTGAATCGGGAAGGCTACATTGATTTGCTAAATGACAAAATTGTGCTATTTGCACAGTATCTACATGAGGGTCGAACTGCTACTTTACCAGTCTTCTAGGATAACTGCAGTATACGTCGGGTAGATCGGTCATGCATTGGCATGAAAACCATTCTGACTACGTAAGACACTTAGAATGGCCGGCTAAGTCTTCAGACATGAACTCCATTGAGAAGTTGTGGGACCATCTTGAACGACAAGTTAGGCACCGAGACGATCCTCTTCGTACTTTGGCTGATTTAAGAAAGCGTTTGAGGCAAGAGTGGTTCAAAATGGATCAAGAGTACACTAGAAATCTTGTAAACTCAAAGCCTCTCAGAATTGCTGCTATTATACTTTCTCGTGGAGGTCTTATAGCTTATTAGTAACAGGTGGCTAATTTTTTGATCGGGGGGCTTACAACGATAGTGGGTGAAGTGCTGCTAGTAATCACTATGTAAGAAATTTTCACAGTACAAGGCGGCAATGCGCTGCCTCCTCTCTTAATTTATTCGAAAAAATTTCACTTTACCAGCCGGCAGAGAGACACTAAGCTTTCAGAATCTCAAAGATAAATATAGACTACGCTTGCCGGAAGAGTACTGATAGCTTTCGTCATTTTGATGAAAAATTCCATCCCCGCCAACGAGCGAACAACTGCCATACTCATATAAAGCGTTCCCGCAGCGTCCTCAAAGCGAGGGGGCCAGCAGCCGGGTAGTGCACATAAGCCGCCACGCTGCAATGGAGCCAGGCGCTGTAAAGGTGTTTGCCTACCTTAGGTCCGGTCCCATTAATGTAAAATCTGGTTTGAGTTTCTGGAGGTCAGTGGATAGCAGTTGTCGCTTTACTTCAGAATTAAGTCACTCGTCGAGTGAAGGAAGGAAGGAAGCGTCGAGGGAGCAGCGAAATGCACGAAGGAAAATTTGAGAGCGGTGGACGACCAAATTTTGAATGTTTCTGTCTAAATAGTTCAAAGCTGGAGCAGGTGAGTAATATTTCATTAACTTGATTATTGCGATGGTGCTTAGGAGCAATTAGTGAAATATGTAGCCAGTTCTGAAAGCGATCCTCAGTCCGGTAAGGCTACGGATGCTAACACGCAACTAACATTATTACCTCCGAGGAGGAGGTTATGTTTTTGTCGGAAGTTGTCTGTCACCAAGATAACTGAAAAAGTTATGGACAGATTTTTATGAAATTTACAGGAAATGTGAGATATGTTAGGAGGAAAAGATGATTAACGTTTGGTGAGGATCTGTGCAACCTTTTGTTTGTCTCCCAGTTTTTTCTTGATAACATAACAAAAACAGCTGTAAAATGTTCTTCATGAAATTCGCGGTAATTGTTGAGAACGTTATGAAGAGGAACTGACGAAAATATTGTGATGATCTGTCATTCAATTTGCCTGTTTATCTCTAATTTTCTGTTTGTTTGTCAGTAACAAAACCCAAAAAAGTTATGAGCAAATCTAATGAAATTTTGCAAGAATTATAGGAAATGTTAAGAGGCATAATGCTCAAGTTTTGGTCATGATTCGTTTGTTAGTATAACTATAAATTTATGATTGTCTTAGTGTTTGTCCAAACATAACTTGACTAGAGCACTCTGCGAGTGCATACCTCTGCCAAGCAAGGAAGCGGTAACGAGAAATTCAAATCGGCTCTGAAACCATGATTTTCTTTATTTATATCAACACCAAAATCTAATCACTTGTGCCATTTGATGATGTTAACAGTGTCCGTAATTTTTTTGGTAATCTGTTCATAACTTTTTGAGGTTTGCTGCTAACAAACATTTCAACAAACATAAGTCGAACACACAAATGGACAAACCGATCATCACCATAATTTAATCAATTATGTTTTTCAACATGACTAATAATTCCTAAAAATTTGAGAAGGATCCATTCATAATTTTTAAGCTATTGCGCTAACAAACATTTTACATAATTTTTGAGTTATTGCGCTAACAAACATTTTACCAAACATTTGTCAAACACACATACGGACCAACAGACCATCACCAAAATGTAATCAATTATGTCTTTTAACATTACTAACAATTCCAAAAAATTTCATAAAGATCCATCCAAGATTTTTTGAGTTATTGTGCTAAGAAAAATAAAATCAAACACAGTGACAAACAAACCAACGAACCAACACATCATCAGAAAAATTTTATCATTTACTTTGTGTAATGAACCCAACCACTCATGTGAATTTCATGAAAATTCATTCATTACTTTTTAAGTTAGGGTACTAAAAAAATAGGTAGACAGACAAACAAACAAATGGATGTACACATCTACATCAAAAGTATATCATCTGTTCCTCCTAACTTACCTAACAATCCCTGCAAATTTGGTCAAAATCGGTCCATAACTTTTTGAGTTATCTTGATGACAGACAGATAGAATAACAGACAGACAAAGCCGACGAAAACATAACCTCCTTGGCGGAGGTAAAAATAGAAAAGTTGTGGATGGATCATAATGATATTTGCAAGAATTGTTAGAAATATTTAAAGGCACAAATGACCAAATTTTGGTGATGATAAAAAAATCCTGGTTTCAGGGCCAATTTGAATTTTTCGCTAACGTCGCCCTGCTTAGCGGAAGTGTGCGCTCTGAGTTTGCACGTTACGTTTCCAAGTATTAGAGAAGGGAACACTAGGGTAGCCGTGATACGGTCTGGGAAAGAACATCGGTAGTCAAATTAACATTTTTTAACCCGCTATGCCGCAGACTTCCTTAGTCTGTGGCTATACTGCTTGCAGTTTATAGGTAGAAAATTTGCTGTCCGACTTGTAACATGTTTTCATACTTCGAATGCGTATTACGGGTATGAGGGCATTTGCACAAGTTCCAGCTATTATTATGACCAGAGGGCCTAGCCGTCAAAAATGCCGGCAGTAATTTTGTTATTAAGCTTTTTTCTTGCTCCAGTTCCCAGTATAAGTTTTGCTATATAATAGGCCTCATACCGGCAGGCGTGATCTTGCATTAATAAAACGCAAGTTGTACAACCATGAGTTTTGCGAGAGCAAAACATTCCCCCTCAAGCTAAGGCCGAATATCAGCTGGAATTGGTCAAACGTTGAGCAGCACTAAGAAAATATAGTTCAGTCACAAGAATTCACCGGAAATGCTCAGGGCTTACCGTAACTTGGATACCAACTGATTGTTGAACCTGAAGCCCCGAAATTTGGTTGCAATGGGAATTCAATATAAAAAGGCATCTGCTCAGCGTAAAGTTTCAACTGCTTCGAAGCGATTCAGCTAAAGAAAGCATAATAATAACTTATGCCTGACAATTCAAAAACTTTATCAGAATTACAGCCTTTTATCTATCACGCTCAGAAAAAGATTTATCATTGTCTTATATCAGAAAGTACTGAGCTAGTTTCCAAAGCGAAGCGAGATTCAGAAAATGCAGCATTTCCACTTTCGACAATATACCGTATTTCAGCAGCTATATTTGTCACCGTTACTCCAAGGGCTGAAATTTATGATATCCTAACTTGCTTTTCAGTAGATGAATTTTTTCCCATCTAAATCCTTAACAGTGTCACGGAGGGAAGGACCAACCAAAGAGCGAGCAACCAACAACTGTGCATTATTATATAGGTATTAATATTATTATTGCTATGAATATAATGAGAAATGCAAGCCTATTGTTTTTCAATACAGTGACGAACAAAGAGAGAAAGGAGGGTTAGAAATATATAGAGCCGGGGATATATTACGGCAAGGTGTTTATTTCACTAACTACTCTTAGCCATATTTCATCATAATGTATATTCAATTAGATTCCGTACACAGAATACGGAAAATAAGTCTACAGGATTTATTAATTGCATTTCAGTTACTTTTAGCTTTGTGATTTTGTTTGCTTACTAATTTACTGCTACAATGACTATTAGTGCGTTATAAATTCCTTGGTTAGAATATATTTCTTTTGTTTATCATATACTTACGTTTCATTTTTACAAGCCAGGCAGTTCATCATATTTTCGATTCTGTGATTTTTCATCAACTCGTTATTATTTGCTTAAGCTAAGGGTTTAAGGGATTGTTAATTTCGTTGCAGTAGATAACTACAAAAATGTTTTTCTATGCTGATAAATAAATGAATGAATGGCAAATATGACCTATAAATTCTATTTCATATTTAATCTTAAAGGAAAAAAGTTATAACAAAATGGCGGCGTCAATACTCAAAGTCCACTCGACAGCACGGACAGTCGGGGGCCACAGTTGTCAGATGAAAGAACAGATGGAAGAAAGATCACTAGGAGTAGGAGTTGGGAAGTAATGAAAGTGGGTACATAAGATAGACGTCCTGAAGGCCTAGCTAACTGCTAAGGTAACCTAAGGGGTTCCTCTTGGGACGCTGCTTCCCATGACATAGAATGGGCAAACCTAATCCTAAGGCCCATCCTATGCCCCTGAAGGGATCGATAATAATAAGTCAAACTACAATAGTGCAATCATAGATACGAAGCCTCAAATAATTCAGCATTGAATACGTTCAATCTATATCAAACTGCACGAAAATTGATGAAGAGAATGTGATGAAAAGCCATTAGGGATAGAGGTGTAGAAAAGGCATACTTTGCACAGCCAAAATAATTCTTAAACACTCATGTTCGAACAACCAGTAAGTAAACCGCTGCACTGTCACCTTTAAGAACAACATGGGGATGTTAAACCAGTCAACCGATTTCTTTCAAATACTGACAGTTGGATAAAACATAGGTTTAGTCTGCGCAAAACGAAGAAGAGCTCGTAATTTGAGTCCATTGAAGAATACCGATTTGGAACGTTGACTAGTTTGTTTCTGTTAGTACAAATAACCGAATATGTGGCTAATTCATAAATGACGGATAATTTCTTGTTTAGAGAATGCCCCAGAGGCTTAGTATGATCACCAAGATCTCGTCAATATGTTAGTGAGAATACAGAGAAAAAATTCGATTAAATCCTTGAAATGACGCTCTTTACCATTGTCCACTCATTGGATCAACGTACGCGCATGGGAACAGCAGGTCGGCAAAGAAGAATAGAACAAAGTATTATTATTAGTGGTGTGGAAGAGGAAGGCAGCAAAGTGAGCACGAATAAAAAAAGCCTCCGAATTCTTAGGTTAGATAGAGATGTCCAGCAGTATACGGGATGATTACGTCTAGGGGGGTACGACTTCCCATGAAGGGGAGGTGTGACCGTATCTAACTTAACTAAATTGCCGAGGACCCATCTCACATCCCCGGCAGGGACAAGGGTAACTTTGAATAAAATTTCAAATTTCATATTTAACATTTATTGCAATATGATATTTGGGCCATAAAGATAGAAAGTGTTAAAAAGTTTTGACCGTCATGATGCGCATCTTTTATACAGCTGAAGAGAATAATAATAATATTTTCTCGGAATAGGTATATCATCATTGGAAGGAAATTTCCACGAATTTATAATTTTGCACGATCGAGGACTTCGACGTTGGATAAGGGAAATTACGTGCAGGGTTGCAGACGTGCTGTGAGGATATCAAGGAGGCAGAGATCCTTCATATTTCAGGAAGGAAAGGAAGGAGGGAAGGGAAAGCGGATCAGCGAAGTGAGTGCCCTGACGAGGTCGAGGTGTTACGGGACAAAGTGAATAGAAGCGCCACCTCAAAGGCGGGTGGGACCAGAGCTTCACAAGATTACTTCCAAAGAACAGTTCCGGGAGTAAACTCATTCAATGAAGAGCGCTTAGCAAGAAACCTGTGCAATTTGGCACACATCTACTGTATGTCTTTCTTTGGATTGATTGTGTATTATAAGAATGTGCCCCAGTGCAAATTTAAAATTCAATACGATACACATTTTTTCTTGTGTTGTATGGAGTAAAATCGTGTGCTGAAAAAAAAACATGAAGATCCTATGTGACACATCTACTTATTTATGTATATTGGCCGTAATAACAGTGCGACTGGAGACAAAAATTACAGAAAGCTAAGTCAAACTAATGATCGTTTTATAAAGAACTCAATTATAATCACAACCATATTATGTATGTTATGTATATATACAAAAGAAGGCATCCGAAGATCTGGTGTGGAAGCTAAATTTGCATGACATTGTAAATAGAAAAAATGCCACAAAAATACAGTGTACAGTTAAGCAGTCAAGCAGAAGTTAAGGAGCAGATAACAATATATGTATGCTGCGTTCTACCTTACCTTACCTTGACTACCTTGATGATACTTCGGACGAAGTCTAGGTGGCGCTATGCACGCCACCCATCTTGTGCAGAGGTGATGGTCTAGATGAAGCAACTTTACCCACACACACGCAAAAAACGGAATGTTTTGCGTTTACCATTTATCAGCTGAATATTTGCAGGAATCTGCTTAAATTTACCTATTTAGAAGTAAATATTAAGATGTTTTTTTTTTATTTGTGGGTGCAGATTCAGCATATCTATGGAAACACTCGGAGTTTCATAGAAAATTCGGCTTCATAGAAACAGCGGGTCCGTGGCAGCCATGAAGTACCCAGGCAGTGCTACGGTTCACCGGCTATACAGGCTACGTTGTTGAGCACCTAAACCGACAGTGATCAGATATTAGGATAAAGCAAACAATCACGGCCATAATTACCCATATCGATTATGGAAGGATTACTGAAGCGATCACGAAGAAAATGTCCAAAACGACCACTGACATGGTTACCGAAACGATCACAGGATGATTACCAGATTCGATCATTGAAAGATTAGCGAAGTCGATCACGGAATTGCCCATCTCGGTCACGAGAGGATAACTCACATCGATTCCGGGAGGATTATCCATATGATTGAAGGACTGCCCACCTCGATCAGGAGAGAATTAACCAATTCGATTTTGGGACGACTACCCAAATCGATGTTGGGTGAACTTACCAAAAATCAATCTCGGAAGGATTAACCTAATCGATACCGGGAAGATAATTCAAATGGACTTCGGGAGAACGTTACCTAAATCAATTTCGTAAGGAGCCCCGAAATAATAAACAACAGGACCACCAAGCCGATTACCGCCAGGATTACTAACACGATCATTGAGAAGATCGTGACCCAAGTTCTCCATGGCAACATTCGCTGCTGTTGTAAGTTTATCGTATGGCGGTAACTAGGCTCCAACCTCACGGCTTGCAACAACGGTTGAGCGCACGGTTATAAGACTGGAACAGCTTGCACTGAGGTTATGTTTAAGTAATTTTAAGGACGTCTGAGCCTCGTGCTGGCGCCTCAATGTACACACGGGCATGAGAAGGACGCCCTGAATATGCATACTGACCATCAAGCTAAGTCGTTTCCTAAAGGCACAAGATTCATGACTGTAACTATACATATAAACTGCAATAAGCAGTATGAAAAATTAGAGGCATACCAGCATGCGTCTAAAGAGAAAATGTCATGATTTCAAAGTACACAGAGAGACGAATTATCAATTGCATTATATGTACCAGTCTGATGTAAAAAGTAGGAGTGAGGTGCACTCTTGCGCTGGTATTTTACTTCTGCAAGTAGAGGTTATAGTCACGCGAAAGAAGACAAGCCAACCAAAAGGAAAACTTCGTTTTTATTATACTGATGACGTCACGTGGACAGATGACACGCGGCGGCCTGCTATTGGTTCATATTGACGACATCGCTAATGATATCACACTGGTGACACTGAATTAAAAACAGCCAAGTTTAAAAGTAGGTCTTGTAGCTTTACCATGATATACCCAAGTAAGTAGCTGTATTACTGGCATCTTAAGAATTTAAATATTCAGGAAATATAAAACATATTTACTAAGTTGAAATATTGGACACTCAGGATTAATATTTGCAAGGAGTATTAAGAATATCTCCCGAGTTGTTAGTTTTACTGCCCAAGCAGTTCATCGTCGTCAGGGGAACGAAATTTAGAAACGTTAGAGCTATCAATACTGCCTAGGTATCCTATATACAAAAGCAAAATAAAATTAGAGTAAAATCACTTCTTAAGTTATTCAAGAGTCCGAAGGTAAGCTTCTGGAAACTGGATGTGCCTGTTAACAGAATGATGATTGTTATGAGAGTAAAATGCTTCTAAGAATAGTCTAGATTTGAGGCTCTTTTCGGTAGCCAGAATTTTTGGTTCGTCAAAGTTCATTCGATGTCCATTATCTCTAACATGATTATTTACTAATGATGATTGTGAGTCTTGTCTGATATTTTTAGCGTGCTCATCCAGTCTCGCAGAAAGTTGCCTTCAGGTCTCTCCTATACAGACACTGTCGCAGTGGATGAGCACGCTTTGTATTCTACAGCATTGAAGTCATGTTAATTTTTCGCTGCGCACAAGTCTTTGCAGTGCAAATGAGGCAAATCGTTTTGAAGACATCAAAATTTTTGGTTAGATGAAATACGTAAAAATACAGTTTCGCCGATGTGTCCGTTACAATACGTTCATAGCAGTCCTGCCAATTAACCCTCTCTTACTATCTAGCCCAACCTTGCTCGCTACAAGCTCTGCTGAATACAACAGCAGAAAGGACCTTTGTAGAAAACAGCACATCCTGAGTATAAGGTAACACTAGTTAGTTTGTTATAGTTAGGAAGGTCAAGCCTTCGTTTCCGAGCAGAACGATATCAAGGGACATATAGCATGCCAAGAGAAACGGGGAACCCATGCACGAAGGCATTCCCACACAGGATCAAAGCGCATGGGAACAGCAAGTCGGGAAAAGAGAGGAAGAACAGAATAAAGCATGAGCAAGTAGAAGTATGAAATCGGGAAGGAAGCAAAGTGGGCATGAAAGAGAGACGTCCCGGAGGCCTAGCTAATGGCTGAGGTAACCTACACGGGCCCCTGGGGTTGCCTGGCTCAAGGCAATACTAATAAAGTAATTCAGGTAGGTATAACGTAATTAAATGCCCGAAGTATTTACAATGAACAATGCAAAGTGAACATTTCTGTACTCATTAAGAGTGTGTCAACACATACTGTGCCACTGTTAACAAATGACAACAACTGTTTTCATACTCCTTAATTTCAAAATATTACCGTGCATCACCACATCATAGGAAGCTGACGACAAGCAATTCGTATACTTAAATCTACAGTTTATACGGTCATGCTGCCAGTTTTTCAGCGCATTCAGTAGATACATGGTGCAATACACCATAATCCCGCAACAAACTGACCGTTTAATCCCCGAATAAACATAATATATAGAAGTTACAAATTTGAGACTGCCGAAAAGGATTTTCATCAAATTCGCCCCAACTTATCGAAATGACCGAAAACGTGTCACTAAATCAAGTGCACCACCAACGAAGAAGATAAGGAAGAAAATTCGAGCCTAAATATCCTGGGACCCTAATTCTCTCTACACCAAGTCACAAAACTACTAATAAATAATGAAATCCAGCAAGGACAGGAAAATTATCTAAACTGAACACTACGTGACACGTTATATAGAAAATGCCATAATTTTCTCCATTTTGCCCGTGACTCCCCTGTAACCCATATGCTATGTACAGTACCGCCCATGGTTAGCTGTGAGTAACTTTGACTTGTCGGGTTTCTGGGGTTGACTGCAGCCATTTT
>LQNS02278159.1:4278324-4306906 GCA_001587735.2 Parhyale hawaiensis | reverse complement strand
ATCGTTGAGGTCAGATTAAGGGCGTGCGGAGGCAATTTTCACGCGACGCTGCAATGGCAGGGCGAAGATAGCGAGTAGATGAGCTCTATGCTATACGAATATAGCGGGTAGTTGTGAGCAATGCTGTGAATCTAGGGGGTAGATGCGTTCAAAACTACATGTAGTTGGACTGAAATCTCCGTAAACGGTATACTGTATGGTAAACGGAGTGCGAGCAGATTGTGGTGATCACGGACCACGTACTGCAGAGAGGAAGATGAGTTGAATCTAGGGGAAGATAGGCACAGACTGATGAACAATGCACAGTCTAGAGTAAAATTCGTAAAAGCTAGCAGAACTTGAGCAGAAACTAGCAAAAGCTGTATAGACTACAGTAAACTGTGCAGACTAGCACAAGAGGAGCACTAATTACCAAACAATGGACACACCGGCGTGGAAGGTGAACACGGAACAGCTGAAGATTGGCAGAATATAGTGGCAGATGATTAGAAACTTGCCGTAGATATTCAGTGGAGGACATACGATGTTTTAGCATCTGTATTTCCGTGAAACAATCTGTCCCGCCATATTACGCAGGGCAGCAGCAGCAGCAGCAGTAATAATCAGGTAACAGCTCTAAATTTGCAGCAGATGTATTTCTGCTGAGCAGATCTGCCCTGCTACGTAATGCGACTGGCAGCAGTAATCGAGGCACCATGAGCAGCGGTCGCCGCACAAAAGGTTAACTCAATTAATTAACAGCTGGAGGGATGGGCACTGGCTGTGGCAGGCTCATCATTGATCATATTATCTTATGAACCGATCACAGGTGGCTTTGTAACCAGGTACGAGCAGACCTTAGGGGAAACATCAGCGTATTGGTGCTAAATATGGGATAGTGCTGTACATGCGTCAGTACGGGAACGACACACTATTTCAACACAACAGAAGAACTCATAACATTATGATCACATTTTTTTTTGGTCGTGTTGTGAACCGATCACCTATTGTTATTGATGAAGTAACGAATCCCAGGGGCAGCAAGAATAATGTCCAGTGCAATACGGGACATACCATGCAAAGTACATAATGTACCAAAAGTACGAATTTATGGGCACCCAGTGTTCTCGCCGAAACACACACTACAACATTACAACTTCCTCGTCAAGAGTCTGGGAGGTACTGAACCCCCAAATAGATATTGCTGGCGAGAGACGAACGCACGATCGAGTATAGCGCGTACTGTCAACAATACAGCACCGCTTTTGACTCGTATCAGCGGACTGAGTGCGCTTGACATAATCATAATCAACCTTTTCGATCATATAATCTTATGACTTGATTATACTGGGTGTTTTTTTTTTGTACGGACAAATTTCAACCATAGGTAGAAACACTCTAAATAAATCGATTTTCTGGAATGATAAATGCCCAAAACTTCCTAGTTTTCGAGTTATAACGATTTAAAGAAATTTAAAGCTTTGAGTAGGATATTACGTGCACACCAATGTTAGCACTAATTTTGATAGTTCATCACGTTTCCGACCCCACGAAATCAGTTTAAATGATTTTTTACAATGAAAAATGCAAGTATTTTATGGTTACGAAAAAAAAATAACAGCAGTTTCAAACTTAGTATTTAACGTAATCACACTACTGTATGGCGGGCACTACGTCGTCTCAGAGTTTACATCCGTGTCGTTTCCAAGATAATGCAAGGGTTGCTGCCACCAGATTTTGGACTTCGTGTACAATTTTCAGCGTGGTTCATGGAGAAGAGAACAAGGGATCCCAACTTCTCCAAGGTGATTCTTTTCACGGATGAAGCGCATTTTACTTGCGATGGTGTTTTCAATATTTACGATAATCATCATTGGACTCAAACTTAATAATCCTTATGTCATTCTCCCAACTAATCATCAACATCGATTCAATGTAAATGTGTGGGCATGAATGTGGTTGGAAAACGTGCTGAATTATCAAATTTAGCGCTTACATTGGGGCGCATGTAATATCCTATTTAAACTGCAGATTTCTTTAAGTCCTTATAACTCGAAAACTAAGGAGTTTTGGGCATTTTATCATTCATGAAAATCGATTTATTTTGTGTTTTTCTACCTATGGTTGAAATTTGTTCTCACAAAAAAAAAAACCTGTATTATAATTCTTCTCATCAGCACTTCCGAAATCCTGTGGTTGCTTAGTGAAAACTCCATTAGTGCATTCATCCCTTGACGCCTGGACGTATAGTGTTAATAAGGTAATGTATGAGTTTGTGACTACGAGCAGGCTTTAACCCGACATTTTAGTTGGTCCTTATAGGATTAAGCCATTATTGGCTGCATTAAGCATCACCTTTTGTAGGAATAATACTACATGTAACGTCAACGTATGTTAACAGTAGTCATTAATGAGTTAAAGGGGCAGCAAGAGTTCCAATGGACGAGCCTAATACGCAACTCTTTAGTGAAGGGCACTGAATATTACATTTGTGTTGAAATGAAAGACAGGGTGCATGATGGACTTCACAAGGACATGTCAGAACGTTAAATGAGACGAGCGTATCGTTTATCACTTTCGAGTGATGCGAATCAATCAATTAGGTTGATATAATTGACCAGAATTGACAGCGTTAAAAGAGCGTTCAGCACATAATTGTGGAAATAAGAAAGAATGAATAAACTGTAAAATTGTGCATCTTTAGCTTCACAAACTTATTGCGAAAAATTTCACAAACACAGATATAATTCTTTCCTGACTGCACATAACACTAGTAAGGACAATTTGCTGGCAGGGACATAATACAATTTTAATTGCAGCTACTGTTGACAGCTTTGTCGCATTCTGAAAACGGTTCTGACAGCGCATAGTAAGTGATTGCTCATTTTACCTGCTTGATGCGTCTAGCTCTTGGCAGTTCTTTATTACGTGCAAAATTTTATCCAGTAGCAGACCGCGGCGCATCAATATTTCAGGATAATTTTGCATTAAATTATACTGCAATAATTTATCCAAAATTTTATAGGGCGCAAATTTATTTTCCCAAAATCATCAGAAAAAAGCGAAGCAACTCCGTCTAAAGTACAACTATTCTTCTTTAATGATGCAAGTGCCAGATACATTAGCAAAATAAAAAGTTAATATTATTCCGTTCATACAAACAATTTCGTAACATTCTGAATATCAGGTGCAACAGTTAAAAAATAAATTACAAAGTATGCCAGGCCAAAATATTACTTGGCCACCATGGTACGTGGTAAGGTAACAAAGCTAGACAACTGGTGGCCAGGGGAGGAAGAGGAGGTACACGACGGAGGCCACAGCCAGAAAAGGTGCGCACAGCAGGCTGCCTCATCATGTCTCCCTCATTTTATAGAGCTTAGACGCAGGTCATCATTACGGAAGCCTTGCGCTTTGTGCGCACCGCACTCTATACGCGACAAGGCACGGCTACTGAGGAGCTCGAGTGAGGGGGGGGGATCTTAAGCAGCAGCTGCCTCGGCCCCCCGCCCCGGTCCACGGCCCGAAAGAAGTGGGTGAAGTGAACTGTTGCTGCAAAACATTGAACTCTTCGAAATTCTCTATTATTAAGATACTTAAATAACAGTGTATGCTCTACAACATGCTCAGGTAGCAGCTTTCTCGGTCCATGATAAAATTAGGTTGGTGAAGCATACTGATACTGCAAAAGTTTAGGACTCAAACAAATTTCAAATTATGGTAGGTATGAAAGGAAGAGGGAGAACAGAACATAGATCGTTAGTAGTGATGCGAATAAGAAAGTAAGCCAGGTGGACACAAACGAAAGACGTCCCAAGGCATAACCGAGGCTGTGGACAACCCTGGGATCCCTCTGGATGTGCTACTCCAAATATTATATAATATTGCCTACACTGTGTTTACGGTTAATAAAATCTCGAGGCATTACAAGAGAGGCGAATCTGACACATAAACTGAAATTAAATTTGGAATAGTAATCTATTCGACCGCCTAAAAATGCTGGGGATATCTGTACTGATCAGAATCATGCGGCAATTTTCGTTACCGGCAGATTATATAGTAGACTTTACTTCGTTAATTGCCAGCACCTGAAGCAGTCCCATCCAGTAAAATTTGAAGCTACTGTAATGATCACGACTGCGTTATAGATTCAATGTATGCTCAAGAGACCCATTTATGATCAAGAAAATCGGAAACATCTCGTTTTCACACATTAAATAGAGGTAATCACACACTAGAATATTACCGCAAGTAATGGACTTAAACATCAACATACTGTACAACCTCACACAGGTCGCTTATTCACTGTGTCAAATAGTTCCGTAGAAAGGAGTTGACAAGAGTCAGTCATTCATCTTGCTCCAGTGTATGCAGCGACATCCTCGGTAAACTCTTATAGTTACTCCCCTCGAGTAATAATAAAGCGAGAGAAGAAGTACAGGGCTAGGTAACAGAAAATTGAAATCCGGCTATTTACCATTCTGTATAATACATCTTGCGTATATTTTCAAAATAATACACGGTAGCAAAGGACGTTCGTTAGATCACAGTGAAGAGTCTGAACATTAAGCCCTGCAGATAATTACCTCACGCAGCGCACGTGACGGACTTTGCTTTTGTTTGCGGTTAGGGCGACTTCGATCCACTCCCAGCT
Organism: Parhyale hawaiensis; assembly: GCA_001587735.2. Classification (NCBI taxonomy): domain Eukaryota; kingdom Metazoa; phylum Arthropoda; class Malacostraca; order Amphipoda; family Hyalidae; genus Parhyale; species Parhyale hawaiensis. The sequence continues at coordinate 4,302,273 of LQNS02278159.1, read as the reverse complement.
AATGCCAGTCATCGGGGGGCGACTCATGACGCAGACGAAAGGGGCTAAGGCGTCTTGCTGCTACATGAAAGGTATACTAGTAAAGTAAATCCAGCAGGGTTGGCTGGCAACTACTAAAGCCGGGAGAATATTATACTGCTATACCTGGTTGCCAGTACCATACTGCTCAAACAAAGCTAACGACGTTCAGGGTATTTTGAATTTACTCTATGCCTGGTTGCCAGTGCCATACTGCTCAAACAAGGCTAACGATGTTCAGGGTATTTTGAATTTACTCTATGCCTGGTTGCCAGTACCATACTGCTCAAACAAGGCCAACGACGTTCAGGGTATTTTGAATTTACTGGAAGAACTCCCAAAATACATCAATAGCTGTTGCTTAAGAAATACTTCCGCTTCTCCTAACTATATTTTCCTGAAAATTAGATAGTATTTTAGTTTAGCAAGTTAACAAGTCGTGAATACATGACCATAGATTGCAATTTTAACGAGATACAGCGGCTATCGATGTGGACAGTGGCTAACGATGTGGATCGCATGGATGAGAATCGTTTCCAATTCAAAACATGTTTCCAAATGAAAGTCGTGCTAATCTTCCCTCTAGTTATTAAGACTTTGTCAAAAACGTCTTTTTATAACAATGCTACAGAAAAAGTAAAATCTGATGGATAAATAATAATAAAAATATCCATGTTTCGACACCGACTTTAACAAGATACCAACTCACTTTGTAAGTATAAAGAACAAACGAACGTACAAGCCTATAACAATTAAAACTTTTACGTACAGTAGTTTGTAAAGCAGTGGCCATTTAAGAGAATTAGATGCATATACTGATTTCCGAGGTAATTATAGCACTAAATGCAACCGATAACCAATCGGCTGCTGTATGTATTATACCCTACAAGACGGCTGTTATCATCAGCCTAATGAATTTTACAATGCCAACAGCTAAGGCAATTGTCGGTGGTCGCTGAACACGTTACCCTAACACAATCTGCAATTGTCCCAGAAACTCAATTTTAGTATCTGAGGTGGCCAAAAATTTCTCAGGGATGCGGTTGCAGCAATTCTCAACAGATACATCAGTCGGTGCTATTTGTGATGATAATAGACATATATATATATTTTTTTACTTTTGATAAGCCTTCCAAGCAGCTATGGCAGTAGTTCATTTAAATTCCTAGCAAATACGACAGCAGTTATTGATTAGCAGTTGTTTATTTAAATTGCTACCAATTATGACAGCCGCGGCTAGGATATTTGGGATACTTGCCCAACGGGCCACTACAGTACAGAGGAGTTTATGAATACTTCCCTCACAAGAAGAACACAAGTCAATGCAGTAGCCGTACACACCGACTGTATGCATAGCAGCTACAGAAATCAGTTGTACTCGCCCTGTGAGTAAGTGACATTTAGTAGTAAGTAACAAAAACTTCTCAAAAAAAAACCATTACGCTGTACATTCTTAACAGAAACTACGTTCTCTGGTACTTGCCAAGAAACTAATTGCAAGCAGCAGTAATTTACGGAAAATTTTCTGAACAAACCCTATGCTGGCAACGTACATTCCTAACAACTACTGTACTCCTAGGGGCTACCCATGTGAGTAACAACAGCAGGCAGCAACTTAATTGCGACGACTTCTATTCCGGACCATTATATGTACTGTCAACTTACCGTCTTATAGCAGCAATGGTAAGTACTCGCCATGAGAGTAGCCGCAACAAACAGCAATATACGAAGCGTCCCTCGCAAGAACACAAGACTCGGTGGCAGAGCGACGACAACAGCCATCGTATTATTAATGCGGTGTCTGCTGGACGTAATCGAAGACTTCCTAGGGACAGGCCGAGGTTAATAAAGATATCCAGCAGAGCGCATAGACCGCGCAGGGGAACTCCTGAGGAGGGCTTTTCTTATCGAATATCGCGGTGAGCAAACATAGTTCTTGTTCTAGGAATGCGGCAGAGGGTTACAGCAAGTGCACTAAATCTATATACCTGATCAATTCCGGCAACACGATTGCTCTACCAGGAATAAGGTCTTCGCAACCAGGGGTGTAAAAAACAACGAAAAAGTTCGCTCTAATATAGAGCAAAGAATACGGTCTCCACCACTGCTAATGACAGAAGAATAGTGAAAAACTTTGCGTCCTAGTAACACATTCAATTCGAAAATAAAACAAAGAGGATAGCTGCTTAGCAATAAAACAATGCTAACAAGCCGTGGGGCGAGGTATCAGCGATGTTATACAGGTATAATCATCCGAGAATCCGAAGCAAATACTCGAAAGTATTTTCGAGCAATGCATGCGTCAACAATTTTTTTCACTTGAGAGTTCTAGTTTCATTCATTCGCGTTCAGTCAACTCGCCAATCAAACAATATAATAAAACAATAATAAATAAAACAGAAAGGCGAAAAGTGTGCCTTTTAAAGAAAATCGAAAAGCGAAAGTAAACCAAATTGTAGATGATAGTCAAATTGTAGTCCTTATGCGTACAATTGAAGGCACTTATTGTCTTATTGCTTAACAAACGTTGAAATCCACAAAATGAAGATATTTACAGCTTCTCTTAGTGCTGCTATGGAGTCTGACTTTCTTACTTTCTCCATACATCAAAACTGCTTTCAATTTCACAACGTACAAATTGAGTAGGTAATCAACGAAACACAGGAGAAGCGCTTTTTAAAGGTGCAGTAGAAGCAGCAATTATTTTTCAAGCTTTTTTTTCTTTGACGAAGCAATTTTCGTTTGAGAGCAAGAGTTTCGATATACTGACGTGTCACGGCATATGCAGGGTATCCCTGGATGGTGCGATGTAGCTTTATTGCTGGCAGACGATGGTCGAATGTAACTGTTTCACAAAAGAAGCGCTTTATGTATAGTAGTATTTTGATTAGCAGACCTGTGGGGCGTCACTGGTGAACTTTCCATGGTCATATTTGTTGCTCGTCATGCAGTCTTCCTCATACGACTACATTAAACGCCACAACAGTCTTGCGCACAGTACACAACCCATAATAACGAGTGCACCGAGAAAGAGACTATAACGCATATCCTTTGGTAAACTAAGGAGCACCGAGCGACCACTAAATGGGTCTGAAGCATTATGGTAATTTGTAGGTACATTTGTGCTTCGACGTTATGCACGTGAGGTACTTAGTACAGTCTGGGAAAACGTGCATGGGAAGTGTCTAAAACAAACTGAAGCTATGTAACATAAGCCACAAAGTGAGCACGGTACCTCTCCATTGAAACACGATACACTTGATAGGAAGTTTACGTGGACATAAGGTTTCTATAATAAAATGAGCTTTCCACCCTTAACGTACCCACTCTACACGAATGTGGACGATACAAATAGTGATATTCTTACGAAAACAGTTTTTTGAAGTTCAGATACGAAAGAGCTGTAGCGATTTTTCCATTGCATTTTGAATATGCAAAGGAACACCGTACACCAATTTCAGATTGCGCTAGAGAACCGTACAATTGGACTAGCTTTTTATATTTAGGGATTGCCAAGATATCGACTATGTCGGATTCGAAAATACAAGAGCACCATTAGCAAGAATAAAACGAGCGTTTCGCTGCTAACAAGATAAAAGCAGTTTTCTGCCCTCGTTAAAATGAGAGACACACTGGCGCTTTCCATGTTTTGGGGGCTGTTACGTAACCAAGTATACACTTTATAATAGAATAGTCCAGTAAATTTGTGTCAAGACACACCATAGGGAAAAGTGTCGACAACTTGAACATGTAACTCATACGAACGCCAAAGAAAGAAAAAATACAACAACGAGAATCGTGGCGATGCCAAAAAGTAAAATTAAAGTCTATTGCTTTTCCTGCACATCTTTGCCTGTCACAGGCGAAGAGAACGAACGTCGGCGCGGCAAAAGTCACAGCCTGATAGGAAATTTTTGCAGTTGAGCGAGAACAGAAACACGTTCAAGTTGATCTCGGTCGCAAAAATGAGGACAAGAGGTCGCACTGCAGTCATTCCAACCGAGGCCCTTGTGCAGGGAAAAGAATTGTCAACACAGAAGTAGAGGAAATAGCAAGTTCTGCAGAGGCTTCGAGACATCTGGTAAATAACACAATAAAATAATATAATGCAGCAATGTTAACATTGCATGATAAATACCAATGTGTGTTTATCTATTTCTATATTTATTTACACATCTATATATATATATATATGCATTTTCTGTATCACGATCTGAGAACTCAGTCGAAAACTAGTCCAAGATTTGAGTGAAACTATTATCAATATCCTAGCTTAACCACCGAACCCAAGTCATAATATTTGAATGTAAGCATTGAAGACATCTGAATTACCTATTGGCAGAATCATGGATACTGATTTGCACTTTCTTCTCAAGTTAAAGCTTTGTTCACTCTGAGTTCATGAGGGTACCTTTAGTAGAAGATCAATCTAGGGAACGAGTGATATTTCCTTCCGAGCACAACTATATATGGATAGAAGCAAAGGAAACGCCGATGTTGTTACAGTAATTATCAACGGCCATCAATACATGGCGGCGTGGAGTGCTACTATAAAACTGACAGAATTAATTTTCTATCGCAAATTAGTACTGTCCTTCTCATGCGCAATGAATATCGAAAATTTCTAAACCCATTTCACGGCACACCTGTCCGAACTACGTACATAGAACATAAAGGCATCCTCCAGGCTTGTCCCACATCAACTGGCATGTTCTACTCTCACAGTAGACATCTTGTACATCTGCCCAAACTATTCCTATAGTTTTATGAGGTCTTCCTAATCCATAAATCAGCACACTCGCCTACCTTCTTGTCCAGGCCAAGTACGACAGCTTTGCAGAGGCTCCTGATATGATTGTAAGGCCGCCAAGTTGGGCTCATCGGGAAGCTTCTCCGCAAAAGTTGTGATGCGTCTATAAGATCTGATTGAGGAGTTCATCAATGAAAGACCCAAAAGATGAAGTTCTGGCGAGAAAGCTTCCTTATAGAAACGCAAGGCGATTAATCTCCTGGCAAAGGAGTAGGTGATGAATGCATGTGGCGGACTTCCTAAGACGAGCGCAACTATAAAAGAAAATGAACAATACGGCGAGTCTTGTGAATGCTTGAAAAATTGCGTGAAGGAAGAACTGCTCGCCATTGCGCGTGGATTGTAAAAGTAGTGAATTTGTTCTAAAAANCCTAAGACGAGCGCAACTATAAAAGAAAATGAACAATACGGCGAGTCTTGTGAATGCTTGAAAAATTGCGTGAAGGAAGAACTGCTCGCCATTGCGCGTGGATTGTAAAAGTAGTGAATTTGTTCTAAAAAATAACTGGCAATCGATCTGATGATGCAAATCTCCGGTTAAAGTTACTGAATGCAGCAGCCGTATAGCGTGTGGTAACAACATGCATGGCACTAAGAGATTAATATTATACAAGTAAGTTAAGTTTACCTAATTTCATGAACTCATGAACGAGATAGTTCAGTTACTGGAAGAACGCGCATGGCGAGAACAGGTCGGTAAAAAGAAAATAAAACAAAGTAACATTCGTAATGGCAGGTGCACACTAACGCTACAGTTCCACCTCCATACAATCACACATCCAAGCAAATACGTTGCCGCAAACAAAGCCTCGGCTTGCACGGGGCTCGACCACCACGATGAATATCTAAAATATGAGTCGTTTCTTGTAGTTTGTACGTTTTGAAAGCAGCAATGGTCAAGTTTAGAGTAAACCTCCTATGATTGATTTAGTTTAAAGTTGCAATGATGCATAATTTTAACGTAACATTCAAACGTCGTAAGGTGTAGTCACGGCACAGTCATCGCCAAAGTGAAAATTTATGTGACTGCGGAACGTTGTGGGATTTAGGGCGAGTTCACACGTTATTCATATTAACGCGTCCGCTCATCCACTTGTCTGAATGTGTCCTAGAAATAGCAGAAAGGTGCACCGTTCTCTGATTTCACTCCAAATTTTAAGAGATATCCGTAACTTGTCTAGTGACACATACAGAGGAAACTGATTTGACGGTGAACATTTTAATAACTTTTTGTTGCGTGCGCAATGTTGTACTGAAAACGACGCTACAAAACATTTGGATCAGTGGATGAATGAAAGCGTTCATATGAATGACGTGTGAACTCGTCCTTAGTGAGTACCCGCCATACGAGTACGAGCATTAATACAAGTATTTTATATGAAAAAGAAAGCGGTTAGATTCGTTTCACGGTCCGCTTGAACTAAGCTCTTTCAAAAATATTTTTGGATAGAAAACACCAAAATATCAGAAATATAACGATCGGAAAACTAATATTAAGTCACAATTCTTTTCATAGCAAAGATAAAATGGAATGAACACATCAGACGCAATTCGTTGGTTGCGCGGTAGTGGCGGTACGCGGTGTTGGTTGATGCAGTTGCATCCGATGTGTCGTAAGAAACTTGCAAAAAAAAAAAAAACTGAACCAGCTCCAATCTTTTAACCGATCCTAGGGAAAGCCATCGTTGAAGCTTGCGATTGATAAATCCAGAAGTTTTATATCCAGTTATGCTTACTTTCTAAGGTAATGAGTCTAGGACAGGTTCCGCTATGGAGACGTCACAGCTTTTAGCGGCAAACAACTTACGGAAGAGCTGTACGCAAACTTCAAGTGTCAGCCAGTGGAAGAACGTAAATAATTACTAAAATGAAGACCATTAGATCAATAATGTCATCTTTCCCAAAAAAGTAAATGCGTCTATGGATCTTTTCTCATGGTTTTTGATTCAAAATTTTTATTTTTTGTTATTTTTATTCAAGTAGCTCATTTCAGGAGTACCATAAGACGGACCTATACCAAGAAAGCTCCTCCAATTGTAGCACAAGAATAAAATCCACAACCCTGAAGGAAAAATAGCGTACTTAATTAAGAGTATATTATTGTACCACAACGCAGCGTAGTTATATCGCACGGAATTTGAAGCCCATTTTATTCTTTTTTGCACCTTTACAACCGATTGACACGAACCCATTGGATAAATAGCCAAAAACCCATAATTTTGATTTATTCTGACTATAACGGGAGCTGAGAACGAAGCTGCCAAGGTGGACGGTTCAGCCAGCCTTTGAGTGCTTGCCTGTCTGCTCCGACGTGGCGGCGTCGTTCACAAGCAAGTTTTAGTAAAGAAGCCGATTTTTGCGAGACGTGTTATGCGTGACAGTAACTGGTTAAGATTAGGCAGAGTTCTGGTCGGCATAACTAGAAGAAGTACAATCAGGAAGGACAAGTTTGGTTAACTGAATACCTTCCATTTGTCAGTTATTTGAAGGAAATTATTTTTTCGCTATAAAACATAAAATATGTAAGAAATTCGCGTTCACTTAAAAAAAAAACTATTATTTTTCAGCGGCTGTAACCATTAATGCTTGCAAAAGAGACAAACATCTCTTAACAGCAAAATACACTGGAAGTGTAATGCAGAACATTAATTTCCGATATAGAAACAAATTTCTCTTCTATTTTATATTGAGTCCTGAAGTTACAGAAGAAAGTCATATCTCCCCGTTTTTTTAATTCAACAGTGACGATACCGGCGGCGCTAATTTTGTGTTGGTGTCCGGTTTGGTTTGGCCGTGTTCGACAAACTGAACATCTCCCACTGGTCCGGCGACCGGCGTGTACTGTTGGTGGGCAGCAGGCCAGTCAGTACGTGAAATTCGAATAAAAAAGATCGGCACGAAACTATACATGGGAGCTCATGTCCGCGACTTTGAAAAAGAGATGTCAAAGCTAAAGGGTCAGCGACTGATGAGACAGAGTCGAGTCATGGTGTCGTCGATTAGCATAGCCAAATTGAATTTAACCCTTTAGTGCCTACTGCACACATAAGTTAACATTGCATATGGTTAAGCAAGGGCCAGCAGGTCTGACTTATTCGAAATTTGAGATCGGAGCGTTGGTTTCGCTGCTTCGAACCGACCTCCACGTGTTAACCTCAAATCGATCATTGTTGAGACGGCAGAAAACTCACTCCTACTCCTTAAAGTTTTCAGCCGTCTGAAGCGTAACGAGAGTTGCTGTTCAACACTAGCAACGCTGTTCAAAGTCTTGAAGCAGATGTCCCGGTTGTAATTTTTTACTCTTGGGCGATCACTCATTTTGGGCAACTTGAGACAATTATTCTGGAATGCAACGTAGCGTAAGTATATGCTACGACTTTCACGATGAAAGGCATGGTAAACGATACGTCTTAGAGATATAAGAAACAAAGCAAAACACTAGCAGTGTTCGAATTTGGTGCAGGGTCTACAATTATAGACAGATGTGAAGATGAAAAACTTAAAATATTATAGTATATTGAATAGTCTATGCCTCTATTTCCGCTACAACGGTGAGTTAACAGAGGTAGAAATTGATAAGGGACACACGGTATGTCGTTATAGTCTGACCATTTTATGAAGGCGGTTCGGCCGTGGTCAAATTCCTCATAACGTTGCCAATACTTTGAGTACATATATCTGAGATCTTTTTCGGCTCATATCTTAGACACGCCCACTAACTGCATATAGAGAAATCTCAGAAATATTGATAGGATTGGCGCCGCTGTAGAGGACTTTGACCACGACCGACCGCCTTCATAAAATGGTCAGACTATAGACACTTAGCATTCATGCTCGAGGGTGTATGGGATCAACACGCATAAGAATATCGAATCGCGAAAGAAGAGGAAAAACGGAAAAATTATCATCAGCAAGTTCATTGAAATGGAAATAAATAAGGTGGACATGGACAAATGACGTCACGAAGGTCTACCCGAAGCTAATGTAAACGAATGAAATCTACATGGGGATAAAGCTCCCCATAACACATGCACAGGATGGGTGAACCTAATTAACTTAACCCTATGCCAGCTGAGAGGGATGAGAAATGTGCAGGAACCAGTCCTGGCTTTCATAACCTTAACAATGGAAAGCGTAGTTTATGTAGCGGAAATTTGAAAGCCTGATAATGATAACGATGTACATGGGTTGATTCAACGATAGTTTTTTGCCCTACGTTCACATTTTAAAGCATCCAAATATTTCATCATGAGTTTGTAAACTTAACATTGTGTACACTAAAAGATTTGGAAAAATTGAAAAAAATGCTAGTTGCCAATTAAGTTGCTTTGTTAGCAAGTGTCAATAGCAAACTTTTTGGGGCGAATCTTCATACTTGTCTGAATTAAAGCACAGAAAGCAGAGAGCACGTTTCTGTTCACTTAACGGCACAAGAACGCATGCAAACGCTTATGAACGCAGGGCAAACGTGTGGCAGCCCAGGGGTGTTACTATGACAAATTTTTATTTTTGTAATTGAAAAACAATCGACAGAAGAATATCTGTCGCTTTTCTACTTTAGGGTAAAATGGCTAATGAAATCTCAAGTATGCAAGGCTCACAGACATGGTACCTAAAGTGGAACGCCTAAACGTAGACACTCATATTGTCTCAGTTTGGGGATGACAAGCTCTATATATTGGATGCCCGTTTCCTCTACAATCATTAATCATTTTCTTTCGCTAACGCGGCAGGAAATTGTAAAGTTGCACAGTTGAATATAAATTGAGTTTTATTGCTTCTTTTCGCTGGTCACTCAATATGACATCAGCTATTGCTACTATTTACGACAGATGGCACCGTTTACAGTCGACGTTACTCGGGGCTTTTCCCAGTTTTAGGATCCCTGATTCAGAGATTTTCTCCAGTTTGGGAGCCACTGAGGACTCCTGCTTTAACTATTTTGTGCAATCTGTAGCTGTCTTTCTACAGTACAGGTGTCTTAGCTACCGTATGTTCTTGCGTACTAAGGCCTAGATGCTCAATTATTTCGCAAAGTCAAGGGTATAATAAGTGCAGAGCTGCTAGCTCGAATTCGTCGACATAAAGGCGAAGTGTTATCTTATGTTTTTATGTCAAATTCAACAATTTAGTGGTATGTATTTAACTCAGCGTATAGATTCGCTTAATGCAACACGTGGATGAAATGGTACTGACATAAGATTTGATCATTTATTATGCATAATATGCTTAATATCTCCTGTAGATTTCATAAAAATCCATCGAAACTCTTTGGTTATGGTACGGAAAAAAAAGAGGCAGGCAAACAAACGGCTAAACAGATCTTCACCGAAAGTTTATCATCTGTAACTCATAACATTCCTAACATGCCCTATAAATTTTGTATCTATTAATAGCTTTTTGAGTTACCTGGGTGACAGACAAACTCCACAAAAACATAACTTATTTGGAGGATCTAATAATGGCCACAATTTCAGTATTTTAACTTGGTGCCACGATTTTGACCATTAACACTTTCGTACCTAAATTAAAACCCATATTTCGCATGCCTAGCAATATATGTAATCTTCAAAATACTCGCAGTTGGCACAAAATAACTCCAACTAAAGAGAATATAAGCACCTCACAGGTCTGTTGTACGCATAGAGGCAGAATAAGAGTGTGTTCGCTTTCAGTAAAAACGCGAGCTAGCGATAGAATTCTTTCCGCAGTCGTTACGTAATATATTTATTTGCTACAAATGAAAGGATAAGAGGAACTAATTAGTGCTCGCTTTCAAAACGATGTAAAAAAAGTAGAAAAAAAGAACATAAAAATACAAATCTTTATACTGAGACTTTCCGTTTTGTGAAATTTTTGTTGTGTCTCGCTTATACGGCACTAAATAAGGACTAATGAAATACGCAGAACGTGTCAATGAGCATCTAATGTTGCATCAGTGCTGAGTAAGCTTTTTCCTCTTGGTAGAATTTTTACAGGTTACACTTATTAGGAATTCAAGAAGAGGAACGGGAAACGCACATTTTGGTGCATGCTCTAATATTGCATAATTGTTGGTTACATCGTATGGTGGGTTCCTAATTAGAGAAGCTGTGGATGCCCACAGCTAGGTTCGGCCTAGTAAACACCAATTTGCATTGAACACGCATGTTATTTGAGTAACAACAGGCCATTGAGACACCATATCGGCCCCACTGCAGTATCAGCTTGCAGCGATACAATGGCGGCATCCTCTGCTTCTGCTGCTCATATTATGGCACTGAAATATAAGCGTGAAAGTTAAGGGGCGGCCATGCAACAATTTCCACGAAGTTCGCGCCAGAGCTCCAAACTCGACAGCCCATCAGATCGTTTAACATTTTCCGCGCCGAGTGAACTTGATGAATTTGATGCGCAACTGTCAGGGAACTCATAGAATATTAGAGTTTAAAGTTACTTGTTTATAAAAGCACCGAGAGGGCTCGACTCAACTGGTATGTGAACGGCTCTTTTCGAACGAGTTATGAGCTTCCGGCTAAATAAACGAACTTCATCACCCACGCTTCGGTGCTTCATATGAGACGAGGAGCAGAAAAGATGCGAGGGATCCATAAAGCTGACTATGGTGCAAGGTGATTGCTTCATTTTATTCTGAAAAAATTGAAATATTTTGCCGAATAAAAGTCTTTTTATTGGAAAAGATAGAAGCTCTATGGAAGTTCAGCTGAACGAATTAAACTGTTTCATAAAAATGTTAATGGAAGTGTAATGTAATTATGTTACAGATGATAAAAAATAATAAAACGATGGAAGAAAATACTACTAAAATTGCTGGTATTAAGAGAATACTGCGAAAATAAACAAAAAAATTATATTACTACAACAATATTAGTTATCTAGTGAAATCCGCTTAAGACTACAGCTTTGGGATTGCCATCTTAACAAGATGTCTATAATTAAGGTAAGCTACAAAAACATTTCACGGTGGCCTGCAAAGACTCTTCAAACATAGAAGCAGTATGTATGGCACTTAAATGAGTAGTTGCCAATTAATTAGGTAACGTGATTTCATAAAATATTAAAATTCCCTGGCTGTATATTAAGTTACGAAAGAAAAGAAGCCAGAAATGCCTATATTTTTTAAGCATGAAATGCCATTAAAATGCTCTATCGCTCATTTGAAATATTTTTAACAAAATAAGTTTGTCCATTTTCTGAACCGCGTTCAATCTTCAGCAATAGAAATTACAGTTATACTCTTCTCACATAACCTAACTATACTTCAATAGATATGGCCCTAGCTAACAAATAACTGAAGTTTTACTCTCAGCATGCAGTTGCCGGCACATATTAACTGAAAACTGAACTTTATTACCGCCATCTGTTGGGTTGCAATGAAACCATTCGCCATGTTGGACAATAACGCTCGATGACTGAACCCTACATAGCTGAAACAACCTATGAAGTTGGTGAAACTGCTCTATATGCTATCATTATATAGCTGATCATTCAATTTTTTTCTGTTCCATTGCCTTAACTAATATCTTTTCAGCATATTGTCTAAAGGAGTAACTCAGGAATAGATATGTTTAGGGTTCCGTTCTCCTGAATTGCGCTTATTTATCGGAGAACATTCGTAACCTTCTGTCTTCTTTAACAACAAAGTCTACTGAATGGCACCGTCTGTCTCTTTATAGCTTCATCTGGATAGTTTCATAGGGCACAGCGTAATGCAAAAACAGGTGCAGGTTGACTTTGATGCAGAAATGGTAACTAGCGTACAAGTATGTGTGTGCGATACTTGAAGTTATCTCACTAACTTACTTAAGCCTTTTCCACTGCCTTAACAGCAACTGTCCCACAACAAACAGCATGGAAAAGTCAAGACGTTCTAAAAGTCAAGTCACCTGCCTTTACCGCACCACCCAAATATCAAAGCCACATGCACTTGTTCTTGCTGCAGATAAATGCCTATTATGTCTCAGAGGCAGGTATGGCTGCAGTCGATCACAGTTTGTCAAAGCTATGGTGTTATATAGACGAAAGGCTCGATCGACAACTGTTCCCCCTTCTCCAGACCCTACGGCGGCCAGGGCCCCTCCATCATTATGAATGACAGATATGCAGACGCCGCCTTCCCGAGGATCAAGACTTTTCTTGCCTGGCTTGGGATCGAACGTCTGACCTCCACCGAGAACATACCGAGGACAACACACTCTAATTAGGTTTGTAAATTGATTAGGAGATGACACAGAAAAATGATCAGCGAATCGAGCTCTTATGACACAAATTGATCTATAAAACACGATGTGCCTTGCATACCGAGTAGCTCAATATGAAATATAAAAGAGTTCATGTAAGATTTTTTTCTGTGGTGAGCATTCAAAAAGAATACTAGTCTGCTAGCAATAGTAATTATTCGAGTATATGTTCCCGAAATTGAATTTCCTTATCTTGGAAAATGCACTTGTACTATCCAATCATTCATCAGGTTAAGGAATCGGAGTCACAGCAGCATTAGTGGTAGAAAGTGTGATCGACGGTCCCATATGCAAATGGATCGTTACACTTTGTCCAATGGCAATATTTCTTGAGTAATGAGAAAAAACTAGCCCCTTCCAAATATTGTTTACCTTTTGTTTAACGCAATCTTATCCCATGCACATTAAGATTATTCTCCCTTGCAGTAACTTGAGGACGCGAAGCTGAGCAGGGCTGCCAAACTTGATCAAGAAAGTAGGGAAGTTCAACACGACGACACAGGAAACCTCGTAACTTGCGCACTCAACTTCAGCCTTCTGGTCAGGCTAAGAGGTCCTGAGAACCGTAAGTTCGTATGCGAACAATGGCACTTATGCTCACTTCACATTTGTCCTAAGATTACGGTCGATGATAAATTTGAACTAATTACATCCCGTCAGTTGATATATAAGTTCGATAGCACATGCAGCAAGCTTTGTATCAGGTGAAGCAAGATGCACGTAAAGGGTATGTTCTGTAAAGTAATTAAGAGGCTACCATGGCAATAGAAATTTAGAATATTTTTCGCATGGTTCTCCTTATTCTGATCATTTCCTACAGGAAAAATACTCCCAACAATATATGTAAAGCTGTCACTCTAAACTAAAGTGTTTTACGTTGTTCAAACACACACCAATCAATAATGTTACGCTGACAAACTTGAAAATTAAGTACATCTGATATGTTGGGGAAGCGATCCTTCACTCTTAAGACAAAAGTTCTTAAATGTTATAGGCTTAGAACCTTAAATTGCCCTTGCTGAAAATATATAGAAATATTTAAAAATATGGTGAAATACTGTACAATGTAGGGAAACGTAGTGAAAGAGGAAAATTTGATACACGTGGAAATTCAAGCTCATACACAAGAGGCAAAAATTATATGGTTACAGGCGGACCCGTGGAAATTCCACAGGTAATGACTGTCGTTACTTTTTACACTGTACAAAACCTAAGCTACGCTATTACAACTTTTTTTAATTCGACGCAATCAAGATTTTCTAACTTAACAATCCTGTCTAAACTGCGGGCACGTTCGATTGGGTTGTCAAAGTCGATTTACGCCACGCCCACTTGACGCCACGCCCACTTGACGCCACGCCCACTTGACTTATCCGAAAACTTCAGCTACAAACAAGCCTTGGCTTTGCCACTTTGAAAGGTGCTGCGAGTGTTGAAAGCAACGCGATTACGTTGAGCCCGCTGAAAACTTTTACGGTGCTTCATTGAATTTCTGAAAGTCTCAAGAGTAACCTAGTAAGGTCAACGCCTGAAACTCAGTTCTGTATATCGAAGCCAGCTCACCTGTCTGAAGTTTGGAACAAGTTAAGCCTCGAAGGCTTAATTTTGGTACAAAATCGAACCTACCCTTAAAAACCTGTCCCTTAACCCATACGAATCCCGTTTAACGTAACGTAGTCCGTCTCCCCTAACCCGTATCTTCTAAGCTAACGCCATTCGTGAATCCCAATGCTCTATTCCTAACGTGAAGCAAATTCATATAACCTAACGCTCCTTGTTTAACGTAACGCTCATCTTACCTAACCAGTTCCAACTAACCTATTGCTTGTCTCATCTAATGCACATCATTTAACCTAACACGCCTAAACTAATCCAAAGTAACTCCTCTAACCTAACGTACCCCGTCTAATTTAGCGAACCTCACCTAACCTAACGCTCCTCCCACAACTGTCAGCTATTCGCCCAACCTTACGATTCTCATGTAACTTAACGCTTTTCAGAAAAAAATATAACGCACCTAACCTAATGCTTTTCATCTTACTTAGCGCACTCTATCTAACGCAGCCAAACGCTCATGATCTAACCCGATCATCTAACTGTTTCTTTTTGACTTTTATCACATATTCAACTGCGAAGCCAACAAATTTCCACGGTATTCACTTATTTATTTTTTCCTTAACCATGTAGGCGTTAAACGAGCAGTAAATGCTAAGTTTGAAACTGAAGCTATTTTTTCCTAACCAAGAAATATTTGCATTTTTTATAGTAAAAATAATGTAAACTGCTTTGGTGGGGTCAGAAACGTTTTGAACTATCAAAATTAGCGCTAACATTGGCGCGCACGTAGTATCCTACTTAAAGCTTTAAATTTCTTTAAGTCATTAAAACTCGAAAACTAAAGAGTTTTGGGCATTTTATCATTCATGAAAAGCGATTTATTTTGAGTTTTTCTACCTATGGTTGAAAATTGTCCGCATAAAAAAATACCCTGTATATATAGCGAACGAAGGGTTCAGGTGTTAATTGGTTTTTTTAAGCATAATTTGTTTTTTGCATTAGATGTAATTGTACGGTATAAAAGGCTATTAAGTGTAATAGCCTACAGGCGAATGAGCTTTTCCTCATAAGGTTAGGTAAAGGCCAGGACTGGTGCTGCTAACGATCAGAGATTCACGCTAAGTAAGCCAGTGAGGCCTATCAAAGATTGACGGTAAGTAAGGCCAATCAAAGATTGAAGATTAATGCTAAGTAAGGCCAATCAAAAACTGCTGCTAAGTAAAAAAAAAAAACAACGCACTTATACTCCCCCCCCCCAAAAAAAAAATAGCTTTCTTACCTAAACACTAAAAATCAATAAAAACACTAAAAAACTCACATAAATGCAGTAAAAACACTAAGGAACGCTAGCAGAACCAGTCCTGTCCTCACCCAACCTTACGAGCTGGAGCTTAATTGGAGGGGCTCTCTCTAGTTGGGTTGTTGTGGTGGACAAAGGAAGAAGGCTCAGCGCGTTTATCTATCGGGAAACGTGCGAGGAGAGCCCCGTAGAGCAGTTGGTCGTTAGGTGTAAAGTGCAACTTTACACCTACCCTCAGCTGATAACACTTAACGTCGTTTACAGTTAAATCCGCTTACAGTTAAAGCCCGATTTAGTTATATATATACAAATTTTTATACTTAAATCTCCAACGAAAACATTATCATCTCTCTCACTTCGTTCAGGGGTGATAAACACACATCTCCTGTGTCTGTTCAAGAAAATAGTACATTATTCACGTTATGTATATTTTGGCCCTCCATGTAACCGTTGAGATTCGAAGTGGCCCGTGATATTAAAGAAGCTATACCACCCTGCCCTACGGCATGGGATGACCAAACTTAACTAACCTAACTAACTACCCGATGTAGTACATCCTCTACTTACGAAGTACACATTTTGCAAAGAAGATGACTCTAAAAGAAATAAAGGAAAGTTTTATACATTAAACTCACCCAAATACATTATTTACTAATGCTGTTCTCCGAGAGCGCAAACCTACGCCAATGACAGAATAGTAGATGGAGAGAGACCAAACAGAGAAACGGACTGACGGATCATACTAAAATTCAATCATCCGTTCTTCATGATACTCCCTTCTCCCTCTAAGAGGGGATATTCTTTCGGTCCTCATCCCTGTCAGAATATTTATCACACTGACGTCCGCGAGGGATGTCACTAGTACCTTTCCGCAAGAGATGTTGCATCTGGCTGCAGATTGTACTGACGCTTGTATAGTTAAGTAGGTCCTCAATATTTTCCCCTCTGCTCTGTGAAGTGGGCCGCCGATGTAGGTAAGCGACCGATCCATGGGACCCATACCTGCTCCCATGTGGGGGCCATGGAAGGAGGCCTCCGCATTAGTATTTCTTTCTTCTGTCTCAGTCTATTATTTTTTCATCTTTCAGAGATGCCTTGTGCTTGGTTCTCCTGTGGAGCAGGGCCCCGGTCACTTAGAGACCAATAGAACGCACCCTATTTCGTATATAACATGAGACCTGCCGGTAGATGAGCCGAAATAAAAATCAATGAGAATCCGGCGAGAGGCGCGTGTGCTGCTTGAGGTGCTAGTAAACCTTTTCAGTACTATTGCCACTCCACGTGATACTCCTGACAGTTCCTATAAAGTTCATAAAGATTTTTCCATAATTTTTTAAGTATGTTGCTAACAAACGGGATAATCGACAAACCCCTACAAAATGACTGTAACCTTCCGGTGGGGGAATTCTCTTGGTCAAATTATGAAATGAACGTTACGAAAATAATTGTTGCACTGCAGTCGGCTCACGCAATGTCACTTGACATTTGGCAGCTGCTGGCAACCTAAAGTAGATGTATTAGTTTGTCCTGCATCGCGCTCAATGTAATACAAAGCGAATTGCGTATCGAGGTGATCTAGGCGCGCTCTATGCCGCTTTCTGTCGGGGCAGACAACATTTTTTCAACGAAATCCTTACTGCGAAGGGAGTAGAATATCATTCAAGAGTAGGAAAGGGGCATGTCAAGGGCTTGCAAGAAGAGTATCCCAAAAGCAGCGCCTTAGCCACGCTGGATCATACTCCCAACAGAATGTTTGACCGCTACAAAAATTGATTTTTGGTTTAGCTTCTGGGACAATAAATTATTTTGGAGTAAGCATTTAACAAGCGTAATAGTTAATTTATGACATACGGCGGTGTGGCAAAACTGCATTATTCATTTTCATTCGTAAAAAAAAAGATACTGAGCCATATACCATGCGACCGAAAATTACAAGCGCAGAAATTTGACAGGAGTATTTTAGGCAGGATTTGAGGAAGGCTATTTACATTGTTGCTTCTCTTGGATCCAAGTCAGTGGCGTTTTAGACCCGTCAAAAGTGATGGCTCAAAAAGTTTGCCCTGACGTAGTGTGCCCTTTCACATTCGCTGAAACCCGTTGGTGTTTACGCCAAGGAATAGCGAACTAATTGATAATAATAGATACGCAAAAAAAAAAGGCGTACGCGATGGTGTAGGGTATCAACCCGTAGTATGTGTGAATAACAAAGAAACATGTGGTCTTGTGCCTATAAAAAATAAGCAAATAAAAATAATGTAGTAAGTTACGCAAAAGCAAAATTTCCGAAGGGAGCAGGTAACATAATTTTATGACTATATTGTTTTTGAATTCACATAGTAACATTACAACAACCACCATATTATTTACCACACATAGTTCGTTTAGGTGAAAAATAGTGTGTCGCTCCGTCAAATGATGACGCCGCATCTAAAAAATGAAAACATTCCTTGCCAATATAATCACCATGTTCAAGCATGCCACATGCTTACCGAACAAAAATCCTCTACCGTTGAGTAACTTTTACCACAAACAGAATAGAGTGAAATATGCGGTAGGAAGTGCAGAATATTGTTATCTCCACTTTGTAATACTTGCAACAGCACTTAAAGCAGACACGCATCAGCTGCAAAAAATTGACGCCAGGATGCGCCCACTGAGACGCGTTCCAGGTAATTACACGTCATGTGCTTCGAATACAGGACAGGCGGCAGGAAGTGCGGCAGAAGTATGTTGTTATAACGGTGGTTTATTTTCATGCGCATTTTGTAATACTTACAGCAATACTTGAACAAGACACGCATCTGCAGCGAAAACTGAAAACTTTGTCTCAAGAAAGAGAAGAAAGACGACGCTGGCCCAGAGGAGTTTTACGAGATGCGCAACAACCCCGGCATAATTAAGAAGAGGAGGAGCCGGTGCGCGGAACAGGAGAAGCACCTGAAGGAACAATGACACTGTAGGGCCATAACAACTCATTAGTTAGCATCTCCTATAAAATTACTCTTTTGAACTTCGAGCGAACGAAAAGTCGCCGATTTTTGAGGCCATGGCAAGGATACTCGAGGCAGAAAGAAAGGCTAGTCAGCTCTCTCTGACTAATTAGTAATCTGACCCGGCTGTGGAAGCGTAGACGCCTGCGAGCGATGAGCGCAAATTTTGCCAAATATGCTATAATGATGATGATGATAGTGATTATAATGATGAAGGAGATGACAACGATAATGAATGTGAAACCCTGAGGGTGTATAGACGACGATCGCAGATAAGTATAATAACTTCTTATCGAATTGTGAGTTGCTCGGTAAAAAAAGAAAAGTAAATATTACACACATCCAACTGAAGCAGTAGGATAATTTGACATCAGGAGCAAGAAATAGGCAAAGAAAGGTTAACAAAATGGGTGAAGAATCAAGATATTCCATAACCACAATTGACAGTAGAATCATATAATGTTGTAGCTCTGTGTCTCTGGGAGCGCTTCACAAAAACGCATTCTTCAATTCAAATGTTCAAGTGGATATTTCTAACAGTAGAGATGTTGGTCATATTAGCAAGGCAAATTTTTCAATGAGGCTGAAATATACGATCGCTTTGGCCAAAAAATTATACCGTACGTTTCTCTTCACCCTAAATCTTTATTCAAGCTTCTCTTGTATTTAGCATGGTAACGGGAACGTTTTGTGTACAGTTCCTTCAAGAAGCACCGACGTTGCGAATCAGATTTTGCCAGCTAAGCCTACCTAAACGTGAACGAAACAAAATTGTGAAATTTAGAAGAAAAATTTCAAGTCTTTGTAACAGATATGTCACCGCATCCTTGCTCGCAGCCGCACAGTTAGGATACCGGTAACTTTAACGAAAACACTTGAAAATTTAGCCCCTTTGCGTGTTCGCAATGCACTGCAAGCGAGACCTTCCAAGCCGGTTCACACTCCGGAAAGTGAATACAGAGGATGCGGAAGGAAAGCTCGTTCATAACACAGCGGGTGTCTCGCTTCATCAACAGCAATAACTCTCTCACAATTGCCGGCTTCTCCTTTAATACGACATAGGAGTAAATTATTGCACAATAAGCACTCTCGCTCAAAGCACGGCATTTGCGCTGGCCAGTTAATGACCTGATGAGCTACCCATGCTTTCATTAGCACACAGTAACAAACTATCAGTGCGTTGCTACTGACAGTCATACAATTCTCACCAATTCTTTAGTGAAGTCATACGCGAGTAACCGATGAAACAGAACTTGAACCATACAGTAACACAACTAATTCTTTAATGAAGTCGCACGCGAAGACTGAGGGGCAACGGAGAGTGCAACCGAATACCATTTCTGTAATAAAATAAATCGGGGGTAACTGACTGACTAGAAATTTTAAGCGCATCACATAGTACCGAACTTTTCCTTAATGAAGTTCTACGAAAGTAAGTGATGAACCAGAAACTTCGACTCACTTCAACTTTGTTAAACATATTTTCCACAGCAGTGCACGATGGATACTGAGGAATTAGTGATTGCGTCATGCAAGCCGAGCAAATTTAGTGGATGAAGAGACATTGGCCTAATATGGTTTTGCCACAATGTTTCAACATTTTTTGTGTAATTTGGTCCACGGCAAATGACCACATAGTTTCTAGTTACGCCTCATGCAGCCACCGTGTAATGAATGCCAAGTGGTAGCCACATGGAACTAAGCTGGAAAGAAGGTGGCTATTTTGATACATTCTTGGTCCAATGTGGCTACCACGTGGCAGCCCGAGGATGTAAATGGTGTGCACGGATGTAAATGGTGTGCACGGATGAACTTTCGCATTATTCCGATCGGTGCACATTATTTCATGATGATACAAAAGAGTAAAAGTAACCGTCAGAATTGCACCCGCCTGGAGGTGAACTCTTCCCAGGTGTTACGTCAGGCCCTTCGACCCCATACGAGGGAGAAATGGGCTGTCATTATTATTATATTCAGAAATTTAAGTCTCTCTTTGCACAACAAAGGCGATATCACAGAAGAAGAAAGAAGGGACATACAGTATGACGATAGACACGTAGAACCCATGCACGAGGGTGTTCTTACACAGGATCAACCTCGCATGGGAACAGCGAGTTGGGAAAGAAGAGGAAAAACAAATGGAAGAAAGATCAGTAGGAGAATGAAAAGGGAAGGAAACAAAGTGGGCACGAAAAACAGACGTCCCGAAGGACTAGCTAATGACTAAGGTAACCTATAGGGTCCCCCATAACATAGGATTACCGAGAAAAGGCCTGTCAAGTAGCCATATGACAATTGCCACGTTCAAGCGCGGTGAAAATTCGAACAGGGCTACCCCTGCGTAGATGCGAAACTGCTGTTTCGTGAGTTTGGAAGTACATACCAAACACAACTTGACTGGCGACTGGCTGACTTCTTCGATGAATAACAATTTGTCATGCAAATGATGAAATTTGAGCATTGGGATATCAATTTAGAGTGATAAACATATTGAAAAAAAATCCACAGTAGGCAAGTTTAAAAGATATTATTCCGTCTCAGGAGTTTTCAGCTTCATATATAAGTAGGATAATCTCCTCGTCATGTTGCAGCCGAGCTCTTTCAGTTTTAAAATAGTAGAAAACGTAAGGTTAAAAAAAGAAATTGTCACAAAATAAGTACCAAAGTTTACATTAACCGTATGATCTGATGGAGTAAGTATTTCGGCGAACGGTTTAATTCGCAAGTTATCTGTGCCAGATGCATGCAAACCTGTCTTTTAACATTAACCTCCTGTAAAAATGAGTAGACGGTGCCTACGGGGGGGGGGGGGTCAAAACTGTTAGCCTCTCGTCCTTTCAGAAGGCATAGGATGGGAGATAAGGTGAAGTTGATTTAGGTTCGCCCATCGTATGTTATTGGGAGCAGAGACTTTAGGAGGCCCCTGTAGGTCATCTTAGCCATAGCTAGGCCTTAGGGACGTCTTTCCTTCGTTCCCACTTTTCTTTATTTCGAACTTTATATTTGTACTGATAATGCTTTATACTGTTCTTCAACTTGTTTCTCTGATTGGCTGTTCCCCTGCGCGCTGATCCTGTGTGGAAACACCCTCCTGCATGCATTGGTACCGCGCTTCTATCGACATACTGTATGTCCCCCTTTCCTTTCTGTTTGAGTAGTAGTAGAAGTTTTACTAGCGCTTCAGTGGCACACTGCCTATATCGCGAGGAACTATTCCTGTGTTTAACCACAGGCTAGTGCGCCAACTAGGGCGCGTTTTAAATTGTCAATGATTGTTGTCTCGGCTTTTTTGCCGGTAGGTCTCAGAGTGGACAGTGCGCTACTGACAGGAAAAAGGCGCAAGTTGAGCATCTCCGACCCCCGGGCACGGCTGAACGCTTTCGCTCAGCTACGCCGCACAGGGGAAGGAAACGAAATAGAAGAAGGTAGAAGTCTAGCGGGAATAGGTCAGCCACCTCGATCAGCAGCCAGACCTCCCGAAACAGAAGGGGGAAGTATTGAGAGCTTACCTAACTTTACAAAACTAACCTCGTCAGCAGGAGCTGCGGCAAGTTGCTACATCCCCTGCGGAGAAGGCATTTGGGACCCTTGGGTGCGTGATGCCCACTTTCTGTTTGAGAGCGCCTTTGTTGTGAAAAAGGAGGTTTCAACAACTCAGCATAACTAACTCAGCCTCACGTAGGCAACATCTTTCCCGACTGATAGAGGAAAAAAGTTTGCGACGAGTTAGGCTTATCTGCTTCTGCTGTAGGTACTGTTGTTACGGTACTCGTGGCTTTACAAGTCGCTTGAGAATCTTGCTATAGTGCGAATTAAACCTTTCAGTAACGAAATAAGTACTTATTCATGAAATCACGCTATTAATCTAACCCTTAATATATACTTACTGTGTATTTTGTAAGTGTTTTTTATCTTAGACCTGAATACCGTGATTAAAAAGTAAACTATAGATTTGGTTTCTACTCGATCAAATATGAAGATGGAAACTCATAAGACGATATAATATGCAGCTACAGATCAAGACCTTGATTCAATGTCTTTATTAATCAAATTTTTGATACTTACTTTGAATTGTATAACCGTGTATTTTTTTATCTTAGAACTTAAATACCTACCGTGATTAAACCGTAAACGAGAGGAGATTTTCTGCTTGATCAAATATGAAGCTGGAAACTCAAAAGACGAGATAATATGCAGCTACAGGTCATGACCTTGGTTCAAGGTCTTTTCTACAAACTGCAAGACAATGGTGCAGGTTCGAATCCCTACAAGACCAGCTCCTTTAACACCTTGTTCCAACGTTTGCTTGGAGTACGAGGCTTTGTATTGGAGTATCTTGGGTCTTATCTCAGTACGTTGATGTGAATAGTCATAAGTCAGAGAAGCTGCCAGTATCTATTGGTGTACCGCAAGGGTCGATACTTGGTCCCTTACTTTTCCTGATATATATAAATGATATGTATATGTCTTCTCCACTTTTCCGTTTTATCCATTTTGCCGATGACACCACCATTTTTATGACTGGTAACAATCTCCCTTCACCAGTTGGCTGTGCTAACAGACAACTTCAGCTCATCGATACTTGGCTTTGTGCAAATATGCTATGGTTATATGTTGACAAAACGTCGTACATGCTCTTCTCGAACCGACCCAAACAAACCTGTACGGCGCTATCAATTCGCGGTGTCAATATCAATAGGGTTACTGAATACAAGTTCCTATGTGTCATAGTGGACGACAAACTCTCTTTCGCTAGCCACATACGTAGTCTTAGATCTAAAATATGCCGTTCCTACAGAGTTATGGCTCGTATTTCCTCACACGTTCCCTGAAATATCTTACACAAATTGTACTTTACCCTAGTATATTCCTATTTATCATACTGTGTCCCTGTGTGGGGGAAGGGTAGCCAGATGGAGCTGCATGGGCTCCGTCGCCTACAGGACAGATGCGTCAGGCTACTCGCTGGTGGTCGTGCCGGAGACACCCTGGCAGCATATAGAGCTAATCACGTCATGTCACTGGATGATATAT
>LQNS02278159.1:4214948-4237015 GCA_001587735.2 Parhyale hawaiensis | reverse complement strand
CAATTGTCAATGAGAGGGGGGGGGGTAATCCTCAAAGTTTCACTTACGAGATCAGTACGTGGTTACTGCCTGTTTGCAATTAACTTTCCAATATAGTCGAGGCATGCTGGTGGCACTTCTGCGATGAGTAGCACTGACAGTTCCTGTGTTATGAGTAGTTGCACTGCAAGGTTTCAAAACAGTATATAAATTTTCAAAAGGAAATTTTTCAGGAAAAATATGAAACTCAGATTCTCGGAACGCACTGGGCACACCTACGAGATAGTGTGAGTTTCGAACAAAGATAGGAAGGCCCATGCTGCAACAATACATTTTAATAGTCACTGGACATATAGCATGGCCGTTTAACAAAAAAAAGTCATATTCGCATTGCCTCTACCATGGAAACTATCAACTTCAAATGCTTACCGGACACTTATCTATAAAAGTACCTTAGAGTGCTTTAAGTGCTCTTCGGACAAGGTTCAGATGGTGGTACACTCCACCCGCCGTGTGATCGAATAGTTGTCCTTGCTCAGCTTCTTTACCATAGGGAGAGTCAGGAGCAAAGTATCTACACCGCATAAAGCTGCGTTACGTGGTGCTTAAACGTTATAAAATCTAGTGGTTTGAGGCGTTATAATGAATGACGGCAGAATATAAGTACTTCAGGAAAATCTCCGCTGTCTTCTGTGCTTTCTACTATTCAGAGGGTATCTCAAATGAATATTCAGCATTTTGCCTGAATAATTTGTAATATATATTATATGGCGCAGTCCAGTGGCGTCTCCCATAACACCTTTGAACAGGTACGAACACGGTCATGCAGGCGAGCTCAGGTCCGTCAGTCAATTTTCTTTTTTGCTGCCCCGTATCTTAGACGCAGTCTTCAAAGCTCGAATTTCTTCCAATCTCATTTCCATAAAGCGTGACGGGAAAGAAATAAATGTATTAATAAGTAAAAATACGATCCCAATTATTACATCGTACTGATGTTTGTGACATTTCCAATATGACGCGGCACTCTGTTGACTAGCTTTGCACTCCGTAGGGGCACGACATTAGAGTGCCGCAGGAGCCTTCCGTCTCTGACGCAGTAGCTCCGGCAATTAGTGATCGGCTGCAGCCATGCAATTCTTTGAAGCCAGCGGGCAATAGCATTTCCAGTAGTCAAGTGGTAAATACACAGCACTGATATCGAAGTCCTAAAACTCCCATTTTTGAAACAATCAAGCAATACTGACGGTAACTTCGTGCCAAAAGGGAACTAAAATGTAAAGAGTAAAATAGATTTGAGTGGCAACATTACTATTCAGAAGTAGGTCTTTGCAAGCAGTATTTCTGGGTGAGAATTTCTCAGTTGGCTGCTGAGCATTGAAACTTTTGCTCTTTCTCGCTGACTCGGCAGTTGCTGAGAGATAATTTGGAGTCGCTGTGCGCAATCCTCTCCCCTACTAAGTTCAATGGAGTTATAACTTGAGAAGAATGCCAGTGCCGGGCGAGAATAGCAATGAGCTATTGTGAGGTAAATACATGCAACTACCGCTAGCATTTCACTGCTGTCCCAAGTAGCTTCAAGTGATACACTTCTGGTATTAGCAGTGCCGTGCCTGATCAATGTTCAACGCGTAGCAAATGAACGTGAAGAAGGAAAATAATTGGTGATTGCGGTACTGAATGGTGATTCATAGAGTAGACGTAAAACTATTTCGTGTAAAGACAACCACCACCTTATCCTATGAGGGAAAAACACAAATTTTCTTTCTTCTGGGAATTGGATAACTCTCCAACCGAGTTCACTGCCACAGCTCATTTGACTTTAAAATGAAATTGAAACGTGAGGTAGAGTTTAATTGAAATTTGGTACACCTAAGTTTACTTGCAGACCTATACGTTAAAATATGTTTTGCGCTAATGGCATTTGCATCGATTCAATACAAAATCCCAGTTACGTAGTTGTAAACATAGTGTAATTTACCCGGGTAGTTTCATTAAAAAAAAGAGAGACAAAAGGAATTGTGAGGTCCTGAGATGTCGACATGAGTAATTATCCTGGAAATAATCTAAATTAGGATATACAGTTAATAGTGATATGGAATGGGCAAGCCGAGAAAAGAGCAGAGCATTGTGTTAAAGGGGTAAAAAGAAGGAAATTTCTCGAGGCTACAAAGATATTTTCGTTACTATCACTCCACGAGTATGAATGATTTTGAAAGAGCCTTGCACAAACAGAAAAATACCGGACTAACAACAGTTTGTTCCACTATATATAAAAAATAAATGCATGTGTTACTGCCCCTCAGAGTTCTACAGCGTAAAGGAAGAACGAGGATACTCTCATAATGAGAGCATAACATTTTTAGATATCAATCTTCACTCTCAAAATCAATGGGTCGTCAGGAGATGTCCAAGCGATTTTGACATTTAAAGTAGTCTCTGAATGCATTAAGTGCCATCCAGTGGCTCTAAAGTTGGAAGGAATATATTTTGGCGTTAAGTATGTAGGGGAATCATTGATAGTCCCCTTAACAAAACGGTTCACGAATGATTAATTAGGAAAAGTTTTCCATTCTTCTGGTGCTTGTAGCAACTACCCAAGCAGAATTGTTTTGCAGTCCCAAAAGCTGTTTTATGATATCAAGTTTAGGGGAGACCACGACTTCTTTTCCGGGTATCACTAGTTTTTAATGAGTGGTGTTATTTAGTACTATTACGGTTGTCTTTAGGTGGCGTAGTGCCTTCATGGAATTACTCGTCCTGTGGTGCCCAGCTAGGCGTCTAGCTTTGACGTTTTAATAATAATAATAACAAAATCCCCTCTAGTAATGAACACAGTGTATGGTGCCATTCTGTATGCTGGGGCCGCACAACACAATCGAATGCTCACCTTATGAGCGGACCCTCACCTCGCACGTCTTCCCTATCCACAGTGAAAGTCGATAACCAAAATACTCTTGGAAAGTACTTTAGTTGAATGACAGGCGAGCAATAAGCGAGCTTAAGTACAGCAGAGGCATACTATGGGCTCGTCAGGCTTGCGATCAACGGAGTGCATCCAATTATATGCTAGTTGTAGTTCATCAGCCGGTAGTTTTTTCTTTACAATTATTCCGAACGTCTCCTTAGTAGCAGTGCTATGAAGCTCACACTCATGCTTGGAACTTACTTATACGTTTAGCTATTACCAGCACTGATACTTGGACGACAGTGTGTCAGTATTATCGAATGGCGAATGTTACTTTTAAAGATGCGTTACTTTAGGAGAAGAGAAATGAGCAGATCGTTGTAGCATGTTCCGCGTTTAATAATGTGGGTAACGAAATGAAATATCCTTCCAACAAAGAGACAAGTAAGTGCAAACTAAAATCTCTGGTGCTAGTTTGTCAACGATGTATAATAAATAATAAAATATATCACTCACTAGCAGTTGTTGTTGTTAGAATCATCAATAACCGGTCGGATGCTAGGAAACACTACATGGAGACCACCACAAGCATTGCAAATTTTGAGCTACAGAAATCCTTTCGTTTCCCTAATGATGAAGCTACCTATGCATTCTCTTAAGCTTTGCTCCAAACGAAGCTAATACGGAAAAGATCGCAGAATCTACGCTCATTAGAGGGATCAGAGCTCCTATAGTGAATGTGCCAAGCCATTTGGAAAGCAACGAACAAAATTATTCAGCAGTAACTGTTATGCTGTACTCTCCGATGACTTGAACAAAGAACGCAGCAGAAAACATGTTGCGATGACTATAAAGCTTTTCGAAAACGTTAACTCAGAGTGTTTTCAGGTGATACCGCAGAGTTTTAGGATAAAATAAAATCTGTATTTTTGCCTTTCGACACATAGGTTTCAACACTACAATGCGCCATTATTTGAGCCTTGTAATCCTTTAAGTAGTCGAGAAACTTAAACGATAGCAAAGAAATCCGCTGAGCTACCAAGGCACGTAAAAACACTTTCCAAAAGTACTAATATCCATAATTCCACGCACTCTGCATAGGCGCTTCAGTTGAGTTTACTCAACACACACGGCTAACTGGACAATATAGAGTTAATGCCAGGACAAATGTTAACATCTCGCTACTAAGGAAGTCTTTAATACAACAGTGGGGAGGACGCCCGATAAACGTGATGCACTACGTAACGCATTCTATAACAAAGCCAACAATCTGGGAGCATTTACCTTTTTTCTGGCGCATTTCATATTAATAACAATAGCTGGGCTAGTAAGCCGGGCAAAGCAGCTTGTGCATTCTATGATAGATATATTCTCAAAGTGAGCAGCAATTGGAGAAGCATCCCTAGCGGGGTACTTAGCGTCATAGTCTGTGCTCCATTACTCCCATGCACGCTCTGGCTGGCGCATTCAGAGCTAAGTCTTTAAAGAGGTCTTATCGGCCAGACGCACTTACCGACGATAAGCTAATGCAGCCACGAGCTCTAAGGCTTCTCTCTGAGACCATGAGTCGTCCATTGCCTTTCAACACATGACAGCTTCTGGCCAGTGTCTCATTGATATATAACTAGCCGGCCAAATTTCCCTTAAGTTCCAGTATTCGCTTATCTGTGATAACGTCTGGCAGTTTCTGCGAGGCCTGCCCCGTGATACTATCATTAGTCAAGCATCTGATAGAATTAAGTACATAGAAATTGATATTAACTTATGTACTTCAATGGTACACAGATTTTGGTGTGTCCCACTGATACCTTGAATTAGGAGAGTTGATCAAAGCTCACCGAAGCAGTTCAATGATTGATAGCTGCTGGCCCGCTCCAATGGACCGATCTTATAATAGGAACACGTGCTCCGCCCAAGTTATTAAGAGAACATATCTTCACTCATAACAATTTATTCACAGCATAATACTGTAAGTCTGTTCAATAAAGTGGTCAGGATTAATGTCTCAGATAAATCAATGTTCTTTCATTGAAATGAACTGGATACTTCTGGTCCATGCGCGGATTCATGAAGCAATGACTACTTTTATATTCCCTTACATCTTAGACATTACAAAAGGGACAAACAAGTTGCAACAAGTCAACCAGTAAAATTCAAAAGGCTTTTATTTCTTTTTAAAAACGACAATCTTCATTTTCTACTTCAAATATATAGGATCACCCATTATTCTTGACTGACTCTGAGTGGCCTCTGAACATCAGTAGAAATCAGATGAAAATAAACGATTGAAAATTTAGTAAGGATCAACGGATGGAGGTTGGAGGAAAATCAAGTCAAGAGAGTATAAACGTTCTAAAGAAACGGATAACTAGCATTAACTCTCTAACCGCATGGAATCTTCACCTTACCACCTTTCTACCTAAATGCTTATGCCACTGAATCGTCACTTTTCACAATAAATCAGTATTGTCGTACAGCTTCCACCCTCTAAGTAGCCCCCTCGTTTGCGTTGCTGCCATCGTAAAATTTCGTTATGCCCAAAAAGTTATTTTGCCTAAATACAATTAATATATTGCAGTCATCATATGAGGTTCTCAGTGTGTGCCAGAACAACAACAGTTATAAGCAAGGCTATGGAAAACACCTCCAAAGTTTCAGAAAAGAGAACACTTAATTTGTTGCCTTTAGCAAAATAAAGTTGTTTTTCTGCAACAAAATACAACTTATCAAAACGTCTACACAGTGCCGACACTTCTGCTAATATATACAAGTCCCACAATTCTCTTATATACTGCTACAGCGACACTGTATAATGATAGCCCATAGAAGACAGGAGATGAGGAATACCGCACTTTTCTACAAATAAAATGCTTCCTTTTAAGGCTTTTTTACAATGCCCGGCAGTTCCTCTATAAAAGAAATACAATTCACCCATACACTACGCCAGCGACCACCCTAGCGATAGCCCGCAGGAGGGCAAGAAGCAAAGTCATCTCATATATAGGCGGAAGGAAAGGTGGCGTGAGCTGCTTCCCGAAAGTAGGCCCATAATCTGAAGATACAAGCAGTAACTTGGCTGGAATGGCTTTCCAATGCAGAGCCTCTACAGCAACAGGTGGCAATACATTCCACGTAGGCCAGGGGTGCGGTAGCGCTTAAACGCTCCACTGGATTCTGCGCTAATTTTCCCGATCGATTTGAGGATAACCTTCGAAAATGAGGCAACTGACGCCAGGAAAAGCGGATGTTGTTGCTGTGCTTGCAAAACAACTGCAGCTATAGAGTAGAATGCAAATTTGGAAGTCAGTATGATATTTAGGTTCCCTGTATTGGAGAAAACGAAGCAAAAAATAATTTTTAGCCCTCAGTTACCTTAATATAAATGTAGATGGTATAAGCAACCGAATCGATCATCAAAAGTGAAAAGAGTGCATTTAACATCGATAAAACTTGCACTCAGTACAATTTAACCATTTCTGATGTCATGATCGTAAGACTTCGGATATAGCGTAAGATATATCTTGTGTAACTTTTAGGCGATGAGTATAATGTGAGCTAAAACATCCGTTGTTTGTGAGGTTAGATAGCCCTCGAATATATTAACCAACCGATAGTGCATACAAAAACAAACTAAAAAAAGAGAAATACAATCGTGGACGCAGCTCTGGCAGCGCTCATACCTATACACTGCGTTGAAAATTCACGAGCAAGTCGGTGGAAGTTAATGAAAACTACATTTTGAAAATAAATTTCTACTGAAGAGCTTAAATAGTGCACTGATGATAGTTATCATAACTCGGAGCGTAATTTGGTACGAAATATAAAATTATGTGGTTTAGCATTCGGACATTTATGTTCCCGTTCCGGTAAAAACGGCAAGCATCGTAAAAACGAAATTATTTTTGTGTTCTACTCGGTTGTTTCTATGAAACTAACGAAACTCTATTACTAGAGAGTGCAAAACATATTGGGTAGACAAATTAAAAATAAAGGCAGTGAGAAGAAGAAGGCAAACTTTAGTATGTAATAAGTGTTAGCAAGCGGTTAAAGACAACTCAATATTTAGGTGCCACTGATCATACATGTATCAGCTGTCGTGCTAGAAGTGTCAAATTAGGATATACGGGCGAACCTCACTACTTGACTCCCCAAAACTCGTTTCCTCAAAACTCGAATAAACAGGCTACCTCGAAATCCGCATATTTCTCTCATTACACGATCTGTATTTTAGGGTAACTGTAGTATGCTCCTAGACTGATTTTGTTAGCAAATTGATTGTTATTCTTGTGGTTCTACATTAGCACGTTCAATATAGATTTTTGCAGTTAAATCAAGGAGATGTCGGGTTCTTGTACGAGAACCTTAATCTTGTCTAACAAAACATCGTTGAAAGCAAATGCGTGGTAACATTGTCGTTTATCAGTTAAACTAGAGTGTGAGCGCTTTCAAAAATGTAAAAAAGGACTGCGAGGAATTTTTGATGGCTCTTCTTCACTGATCATACTTTCGTTACTATAACTGCCAACTGGAAGAAACAGAGAAACGAGTATTCACGGCTTCACAACTGCTAAGCAGCGAAATCTTACTTTTCTTTCTCAGGTATGGAGAAAAAGTAACTGCTTTTTTCAGGTAGTGAAGCATCACTCAAAATATTAATTTCGATTCGGTATCACGAATGCGCCAGGATTTCACATTGATCCATTTTTTTTTATTTAGTGAAAAGCTGTTTCATCGGCGATTGAAATAAAGTTGGAAGAATGAGTGCTACGTTGAAATGATCTGTTACAAGAAACTTAGATTCAGGATGCATATAGCCGAGTTCACATTAGCAACTTTCGTTTCGCTTAAACCTATCAGTCGTTCAGTGAAGATGTTGCTGACAGGCTCGTAGGGCTTCACGTTTGACTGGGTGTGTGAACGGTGCGTTGCTGCTGCGTAGAACGTTCTCCACACATCAAATTAACAGAAAACCATAGATGCGCAAAGCAAATTTAGTTGAAATTACGAGTGTACTTGCATCAACTACTTACATTTTTATTGATAATATTCTCTGTGTCGAACGTTATAAAAAACAGCTTTGATACCACTTATTGTCGACAAGCACGTAACAGCAGTATGCGAGAATTTATTACGGTAGTACGAATTGTTCAGTCTGTTTATTTTTCATACGTTCTTCATGCACTCAGTATAACTGCAAAAACAATATACAGTATACAGCTTTAACTACTGAATGAATATAAATCTGCTCTACCAGTTAAGTGCCAGTAGATATCTTGCTGCGTTCATTTACAAAACAAAAACACGGTAAGTTAGGTTCATTTTAGAAAATGCTTGAACTATGAGGTTTTGAAATAGATTTGGATAAAAACAGTGAGAAAATGCTTATATAAGCACTTTTTGCTTGTATAAATTCATAGTTAGGGCAACCTGTATTAATATGCCTTTTTTTGTACGTTATAGCAAGTCGCAGACCCATACTGGCACACTGGTCATAAAATGTTTACCTAAGTTAGTTGCCGTGACGCTATGGCTGTAGCGTGATGTGCGTTTACCGTAAATTTGTGGGATATTTGGAGCATGTCCGCTTCTCTTTCTTTGTTGCGTGTTTATATATGGAAACGACACTGCTTTATGCCCAAATTATGTATCAAAAAGCAATTGATTCAAGCATTTCATAAAATGAAGCTCACCCAAAGATCGCGTCGACGGCGTCGAAAATACAACTCGCTGTAGTCTGCCGTCGCCCACCGTAGCACATTCAGTCGTCAGAGTAGCGGCGTCGTTCGTTGGCCGACGGGCTGTAACGGCAACGACAGTTCCTAATGTGAACTCGGCTTAAGAGTGCTTCAGCTATCATCAGGGTTTTAATTTCAACTTTGTCAGTGCAAGTAGTGCATTCAACTATAAGGCTGCCGTATACATTTGCCATCGTCAGTAACCTGGATTAATGTTCGCCTTTGTGTTTTCTTGCAGTATGACAGAAGATGGAATGATAAATAAACAACAAATAAATCAACAGATATATACACTGATAATACACATCGGTCTTCATCATATTGTAGACTCATTAAGAAATATAGAAGTCTGTTATTACCTATTTACTTGAATTTATCGTTGTACGAAGTATTCAGCTAGTTATCTCTTGAATGCCACAATTTTCTGTAATACCTCAAAACACGCACTTGCCTCATAACACGTCTGTCCGCCTTTGTTCGTGTTATGAGGTCCCCCTGTACATTGAAAATGTCAGGTCGTTAAGAATAACATCTAATTTTGAGCTGAAAGTTTATTTCCCCTCAAACAAAAATAATGCAGTTTATTGAAAGTATGTACCTGAGTTTTTTAAGCACATTTTTTTGCCATTAACTCGCCCGTTGTCTGAGATGTATCTGTTTCCACTGTAGAGCTTTCAGCTGATCATTAGCCACCTTGATCAGCAAAGGGTTGATTTTCAAGGGTAAAATTCACCACACTGGAGCTTCTCAAAGTATTCTTGCCGTATTAATTCTCACCGAACACAATGACGTTTCGAGCTGCGCGGGACGCATCTGCGCCACAATTACTGGACTCATATAGTCATACGCAATACAAAGTTTTCATCTATCAATGGGTTCTATAATTTCAATTTATATTAACAACAGCATAAGTTGTTGAGCCACCTTGAACAATATGGGTAAAAGTAATGAAATGACTGCCCAATGATCTGAAAATACAATCCTTTAAACGTGGTGAATAACCGGACTTTTCGTTCTTCATGACTTGATAAACAAATCACAGCACTCGTGCAACATTGTTAAAAATAAAGCTTCAAATTTAGTGAAAACCGGCTGGAATACTTTCTCACATGTAATGAAGTGAACAAGCAATTGTTTTTTGCAATATTTAAACAACAAAACGTCTAAAAGTGGTGTTAAGCACAGGGATACATTGAAAGCACCATGAAAACTTATATACTGGGCATAGATGAGAGGTCTCGTCTATGCACATCTATAGTCCTATCGAGTAACATGCAGGCGGTTTAGTAACTACGCTTCAAAAATACAATTAAATAAACAAATAGTTAAATACTTGAGAAGCAGCATGCTAACCGACCGCTACTGCAAGAACGCAGGGTATCGCTGAAATAACTCTTAGGTTATTGATAAAGAATTAGTGGAATAGTTGAAACCGCATAAAATTAAAAACCTAAGAGACTGACTGAAAAGGTAAATTCATAAGGGCAGTTGTTTTTTGAGAATTACAGTAATTTTTTCAGTAATACTTTGAGGTCACCCACCTTACCCCGAAAATTTCATTAAAGATCCTAAAAGCTCCTAATGTATTCAACTAGACTCGCAACACTGATCGTGAACTACATATTACAGAATTCCCCGCATCAAATGCACAAGCAATATAAAATCTATGAAACTTCATATCAATGTAGTAACCTGATGAGCAAGAAATCATGCCGTTTATGGCAAAATGTGAGTGTGTGCAAAAGAAAGTGACACGAATAAATTAAATTATTCATAGAAAAACTGTCTGTAACTAAGTTGACCTTAGCAAAAAGTCTCACTAGCACAATTTATAAAGTGACAGACACAGCGAATGATGCGATAAAAAAAGTCACCTTGCAGAGGCAGAGCAACAACTAAGCACCATCACGCTATAAGGCTTCCAAGAAAACAATGACGCATTGTTTGAGGATTCACAAGCCACCGGCCAGTGTTTGTACAGTAAAAAATTTAAAGTAATGCACTTGGAGTGAGAAGTATGTAAGTATTGATTGCTGAAGTCATCTGTCTGTACGTGTATCTGTAATTAATCATGGTAAGAAACTGCTGATCTGTAGATTATATCGTTACAACATAGTCATATTAATGCCTTTTTTATTCAAGCGGTTAGAAGAAATGGAACACCGGTAGATGCTATATCGCTATAAGATGGCCGTGATGTGATTGTGATTATTATCGCGTACAGAAGATGACGAATCCAAGCCAAAGCTGCAATAGAGTCAAAAGAAAATATCTCGTTAATGATCTGAAGAGATGAAGCATTCATATACTTATCCATGCCACATAACCATAAAATTTTTCTTATTGACTACTTTAGGAACTGGCATATCCATTTGTGTGGCAGCTACAGAACCGAAAAGTAAGTTTGCATGTTTCAGTTATCTTGAGAGAAAGCGAATCTGCCTGTATCGTTGTAAGAGAACTCAAAAGTATTATCTACTGCTAGAGGAAATAACTACATCCACAAATCGATTTACAGCGTTACAATTTATACTGTAGTTACTGTGGAGTAATGATTGCTCTAAGAAATTGCCCAGAGGGAAGGTAATTTCATAGACAGCGGCGCAACACGTTTAAAAATATTTCAATAGGCTAAAGGTATATCGCGCCAGACGGTGAATTCTTATATAACAAGCAATATGATTGAAAAATCGTTGTAGGTAACACGTATGTCCAGATGGTGAATCCCATTTTCAGGAACACAAGTGAAAAGTTATTGTTGTAGGCTGTAATATTAATAATAATAATAATAATAATCTTTATTAAGTACTCATAGACATTAAGTATCTCAAGCTTTTAATTCCTATATGGTTTTATAACAAAACTGAAAATCCACTATTGTATTAGGTTACAAGTACCGTGGCAGCTGGCTGTTTTTTTCTTCTACAGCGCTTCAACAACACGGAAAACGAATTATTCATGGTGCAAGTAATTCAAGAGGTGCGCAGTCTTCTGCAGAGTCGAAACACGCGTGGGTTATATGCTAAAATCTTGAAAACACAGCTCTAGTACAGAGATACAAAACATTAAATTTTACACTTCGTGTTGATGTTACTATAAACCACATTAAAGCTTACAGTCTTTAATTTTTAATATCTAAGGTAAACTATTAGGGATGCCATCTCTGGAGGCAAAAACTATTACTGTATGATATCGGCGTACGTGGCAATTAAAAGGAATAATTTGTACGTGCGTCAGGAAAAGTCTTCCTTACAACGGACAGGTGTGATAAGGAGAACAAGTAGCATATTCTATGCAAACTAACACATTATGCAATCACAATGCGCTACAAACACCGAAATCACAACAATGTACAACTAAATTAACCTGGTTACACAATTTTACACAGTAATAGAAGAACATTTTAAAAATGATTAGAGTAGCCCATCTCTATCGAAAGACCGGCTCGCGGTACAATATTATTCCACAGCGCACAATAAATTGGACTATTGTTTACATGGCCCGATACAACTGTTGCACCGTGTTAGGCCGGGCCCCGCCAAACTGCACCTGGGACACACATGTAACGGCACCTCAACATTCGCCTCATATCGCCCAGCTGTCGCTCTACGGCGAAAATTACAAGAACTTTTGAAATTAGGTGGTGCTTAGTAACTTATGACTCACCCGTTCATTGTCGGTGGAGGTTCAGGTGAAGAGAGGTAGGCCAAACGAGATCGCAAAGCACGCTTACACGGTCACTCGACCCTGAGACACAAACCAATATGGCGGCCTTCAGAGGTAGCATGGGGCACCAGTGGCCCTCTAGTGACGCTCCCTTTAACCTGCGAGGCTGCCACAAGGCGCCTCTGACTTGCTGCACTTCCCACCTGCTCCCACTGTCTTATTTTGGTGGCTTTCGGTTCGGCGCCGACAGGGAATCTGCTGCAATAATTACTGGTCTTCATCGTGTGACTGACTGCAGGACTCAAGCTGCTGTAATGGTTGGTTTTGTCGTTCGAATTCGCGGTGAAACCTGGAGGACTTACGCGTGATTCTCCATCAAAGGTCACACGGAAATCACTGATAATATGATCAATTTTCGCTCAACAGCAACTGTAGTTGGAATAGATGATTTTGCTGACCGGGGATGGCCAGAAATTTACCGTAGTAATTGCTGGGCTTCGTCGTGACTGGCTGCTTGGCTCTAGTTGCCGTAATTGTTGGTTTTGTCCTTCGATAACATGGTAAAGGCTGGAGGGGTTATGCATGGCTTCCTTCAACGGTGCTCCAAAGCAACGGAAAAACATAAATGATCATCGATCTAGTGAAAAAATCAGTTCTTGATGACACACTTGGGTATTTTTTCAGATTACTATTATTCTTACATTAAACATTTTAAGCCTCCATTGCGGCGCTAGTAACCCAACCCACTATAATAATAATTCAGCCTTCATTTCCACTACATAAGCGATGTAACAGGATCAATAAGGGATATACAGTATATATATGTTAACAGAAATGTGGAACCCATGCACAAATTTTTCCTATACTCCTACACAGAATCAACGGGCATGGAGACAATAATTCGGGAAAGAAGAGGAAGAGCAGAACTCCAAGTAATAAGCAAGAGTATGAAAATAGAAGGAAGCAAAGTGGGCACGAAAGAAAGACATTTCAAGGCCTAGTTAAGGGGGTCAACTCAGATTTTTCAAAACTTCTTTATTTCTGGATCGATTGTTCTGAAACTTGCATGGTATAGGTAATTTAAAAAAAAACACATTTTGCTCATATAACTTTTCTATTTTGGCTTTAGTTTTCGAGAAAATATGGGGATAAAAAGTTTTTTTTTTTCACGGAATTTGAAAAAAATAGAACTCTCTAGAATAAAACTAAAACTACGACAATTTTAGAATCCTTGCAACATTTCTAACAAACTAATAAATCCGGATTTCTAATTTGCTTTTTCGTTAAATGGAATGCAAAAATTGACAATATCTCTTTATTAGTTTGTTACGAATTTTTCAAGCATTCCAAAGCTGTTTTTTTTTCTAGCATGAAAACTCAATTACTTTTATTCATTTTTAGGTGGAAATATCACATTTTACAGGATAGGCAAAAAACGTAAAATATTGTGGTGAAATGCATATAATGCACTTTTTGGCCCTATGGATAAAGTTAGAATGCTGTATTCATGTTGCGTTATTATCTAGAAATTATGTGAAAGCATAGTTTTCATATGTTTACTCATGAATTATCCAATTACATATATTTATATTTTATTATTTGAGTATTCATCATGGGGATCAAAACAGATTTCAGAGAACTTTTTTATTTCTGGGTCGATTGGTCTAACATTTTCGCAGATTATGTAATTTTGAAAAGGAAACAAATCTTGCATATGTAATTTTTTCGATTTAAGCTTTAGTTCATGAGAAATGGAGAAATTGGGCTTTAATTTTTGATATTTCTAAATTATAGAGCTCTATGAGTTTATATGCTAGAACGAAAGCACAGTTTTAGAATCCTTGTAACAATCCTAACAAAGTAACAAAGCTTGGTTTTCCATTTTGTTTTCTTTTGATAAGCAATTTTTGATTACTAACTAAATTTTTCAAAAAATATAGAAGTTTTGGTTTTGAACCGTGATTACAAGAAATTGAGGGTAAAAACTGGAAATATCTCTCTATTAGTTCCTTACGAATTTTTCAAGGATCACAAATCTATTATTGTTTTTTCTAGCATAAAAACTCATTGATTTCTCTCCATTTTTAGGTAAAAACAATCAAGTTATAAAAATTATATAATTTTGACCCCCCAACCTCCTTGTCCCCCTGCCTCCCCTTTGCCCCTTCCCCACTTGGACCCTCTTTTTGGAGGCTATAGTGCCTGTAGGGCCTAAGAAATTTGGAACATTAAGGCCTACTACCAAACATCCCTTTTCTGACTAATAAAAAAATCATAATTTCGACCCCCACCCCCCTTAGGGTCTCTTTTTATAGGGTTATAGCACGGATGATTAACGGGATCAGGTTAACTCAGGGGGCGGAGCCAAGCTGCAGTGCATCAAAGCTAATGAGGCGTGTGACGTCATAAAAATCTAGTACGGTAATTCGCAGCTAGTTTACATTGCTTCTCCATCATTTCATTTGGGCCTCCAGAGTGTCCTACATGTTCGGCAATCATTATAGTTGCTCAAAAATATGTATCAAAGCATCTACGAACTATTTTAGCTCTCTGAAGGATAAATTTTTGAAAGAACGTTGGTTAAAAGGCTTGTAAAAGAGCAGATGAATTCAACCGGCAAACGCCCGCATGTATCAGAAGCACTTTTGGAGTAAAGTTTATCGTCTTTAAAATGAAATAAATGAAGTGAGGTTTATCGAGAGTAATGTGGCATCCTAAAGATGGATTTACATGCGTGAAAACTACAATGTTTTCGATTCATTTTCGTCTTCTACCAGTGATCTGCTATCCTCTATAATTTCAAACCGCTGCAACAAAAATTGGCTCAGATGCGAGTGATTGAACACCGAGATAGAAGAACTTTTTAACAAGACTGGTAAAAGAAAAATTAACGGACAAAAAAAAAATTACTTTCCTTCCGGCGAAGTAGAATTAAAGCAAAAGTCTACGTAGAATACGCAGAAGCCATACAATTGCTCGGTAAAATTTGGAAAGAAGCATCAACTGCTATACGCTGGGCGCGTTACAGCAGGAGAACTGCGGGGTGGCGTCCGACTCGCGTTAACTTAAAAAAAAAAAAAACTATCTAACCGTATTCCACATACCTTAACTGTCTCATGGAATGATGTTGCTGAAACTGGCGAATGTTAAATCCTTAATTTTTCTCATGATGCTGCAGTTTTTACGATTAGGAGAGACGGATACGTTAACGACGCGTACGCGGCTGCACAGCTTAGGCAAACATTTTATCGGCACTCTCCGACCGAGTGCGTGCCTCTTAATTACGGGAAAGCAACCTAAATAATAATAAAATTTTATCCTTCAGAGAGCTAAAATAGTTCGTAGATGCTTTGATACATATTTTTGTGCAACTATGATGATTGTAGGACATGTAAGACACTCTGGAGGCCCAAATGAAATGATGGAGAAACGATGTAAACTAGCTGCGAATTACCGTACTACATTTTTATGACGTCAAGCGCCCATTACCAATGATGCAGTACAGCTTGGCTCCGCCCCCTGAATTAACCTGTTCCCGTTAATCATTCTTGGGGTTGTAGTGCCTGCAGCCCCATAAAAATTTGGAATACAATAGCCCACAACCTCAGGATCCTTGTTCAGCAAAAAAAAAAGGTAATTTTTCACCAAAATCGCTGAGTTGACCCCTTTATGGCCAAGGTAACTTTTTGAGAGCACTGCTCCTCATAACGTAGGAAGAACGAACCTCACTCAATTCCCACTGAGGGCTGTTGCTGAAAAACGAACGCGATCGTTAGGCCGTGCGTAGACGAGCGACATCTGCCCTGATTTCGAGGGGAAAATATTGCCCGAACATTCATTTTGCTGCGACATGTTAATGGAAACGCAGCGGCAAGAGCTGTTGATAGTTGCAATGCTTTAAGGTAAAATTATTTAAAGTTACGTGAAACAGGAATGGCAAATATTAAATTTTACAATTTCATTATTGTTTATAAGCCGGTTTTTTATTTTCTGTACACAGTACTCAGCCAGTAAATGTTTTCTATTCTTCTAATTTGTAAATGAAAACTACGTTGTCTGCTAGCTACCATCGTTCTAACCTCGAGACAAATTCATTTGATACTTTTGACCTTGCGGTTGCAATCGCGACTATTAAAAGTAAAGTTTTATGAAAAACGGAGGCTTTACGTACCGTATTAGTGAATAGATGACGGGGGAACCTGAACTGCAAGTTGCTTTGAATTGCTCTAACGCCACGAAGGCGACTGGCCTAGACCCATCCTACTAAGTTCCTTCCTCGGGCAACTTTTTCGCCAAGTCTGGCAGAGCATTTGTGGACGAAATGCCACTCTTGGCAATTTTTTGCATCTCGTGTGCATTGGGCTTTGCAGTGGGCATAACAAGTTCTAATAGTACAACGGACAGCAGCACGGAAATAGGGCGAATTGAGTTTCGTCATTCTGAAGGACGCTAACTATTCTATCTTTCAGGTTCATTACCCATTTTCGGCATCACGAGGGAGACTTTTGCGCATCAGTTTGACGTTATTAATAAAATATAATGTTATCGACAAGTTTCATAAAATAAGTGGGAAATGGTGAAGTTAAATATACCATATTGACAATGAGCTATAATTACAATGCATGCCTTATCATACATGAAACGTACCTAATGGTGCTACTGATTTAGGAAAAAAATAGTAAGCCTTGCACCGATAGGTTACAAAATAAGAGCGAGGCAAATTCCACTTTGGCAAAGAATTGCCATCTTTTTTTCAATGTGGCAAAAATTAAGGTAACGTACATAGATAGTTTATATTAATCTTCTGAACTAGCCAGCGGCTTCAGTTATTAAACCAAGAATCTTCAAAAAGTATTCGAACTTATTTCGTGTTGGATGTAATCAAGGCAAGCCAAAGAGGCTTGATTTGGTGTAGGTACGCAGGCAGTTCTGATGCGCATGCGCATATTTTCCCATCAGCAGTAATTGCCAGTCAAGTAGGCCGTGACTGAAAAAGTGAGGTTGAGTTAAGCCCCTATTACACGGGCGAACATTGCCCGGCAAACAGGGAGAATTGCCGGCGAGCGGCCCGGTTTACCCGCTTCCCGGCAGCGCTATCATCGTTCGCGACGACTTGTGTGCGTGTTTGTGGACGCAGATCGTGTGCGTGTGAGCGGCGTTCAAGTTGGTGCTCGCTGTATCGCTGATTAAGTCAGGTTAGGTAAGATTAGGTTAGGTTAGGTAAAGTTAGGTAACGTTAGGCAGTGTTAGGTAACGTTAGGCAGCGTTAGGTAAGGTTAGGTAAGGTTAGAAAGGTTAGGTGGGGTTAAGTTGGGTTAGGTTAGGTTAGGTAAGGTTAGGTTAGAAAGTTAGGAAAGGAGGTTAGGTTAGGTAAGGTTAGGTTAGGCTAGGCTAGCCTAGATAGTGTTTATTTTAGTGGTGGTGCGCGCAGGAAAGCTTACTTGAACGCAAAATCGTCGTGAACGACGAAGTGCTCCCCGGCAGACATTTGCTGCTGCCAGAGGTTTGCTCTCTGCACGAACTTTGCCTATAGAAATAGCGTGTATCATCAGGCGAGCATCCAATTTATTTGCTTCTAAGCCTTTCAAATTGTTGCAAAATTGTTGTAAACTAGTTGTAGTAATTATTCCACTCCAGAACTTGTAGATTTTGCTCGCTGTTTAATCATATATTCAGATGAAAGTATGTAGGTTAGAGCTGCCCGACCGACGTGACTTTGAGATTTCACAGTCACGTGTATATAGCACCTCAATGTTCGGCGGACATGTTTCCCAAGATTCTGCCCGCTGTTTGCCAGTCATTGCCCGCCCGTGTAACAGGGACTTGAGTGAAGTTGGATTTTCGGTGTCATGGAACAACGGTAAAACTTGAAGAAGGCTCCTGTTACTTAAATGGTAACGAAAGAGATATTGCCATTAGAAGCAGTTGAATACTTTTTCATTTGCGTGGTGACATAGTGTTTTCTCCTGAAAGGTCAGTTGAATCTTGCAGAAGATTTTTTTCACTTGAAAATAACGAAGGATTAAACAATATTAGAAGAAGCAGTGTTCTTCAAGTCTACCCATTAGCTTGTACGTAACTAAACGAAATTTCAATTGCAATCACCTAAACTGCCTCACTCGCTGGTGGTCTGCTTCCAATTGTCCACTTACGTAAGTTGGAAAAATTCCCTCATGTGCACGTCTACACAGAAGCTCTCAACTGCGCTCCGACTAGTTTTATTTCTATACAGAAGAAAAACTAACATTTATTACAATATGAATACACAGCTTGAATGCGCTTTCTGTATTTCCAAGAAAACGGTAACGAGTAATTATTTTATTCATGTTAGTGTCAGTG
This sequence comes from Parhyale hawaiensis, assembly GCA_001587735.2. Lineage (NCBI taxonomy): Eukaryota > Metazoa > Arthropoda > Malacostraca > Amphipoda > Hyalidae > Parhyale > Parhyale hawaiensis. Next base: position 4,218,391 of record LQNS02278159.1, on the reverse strand, counting down.
TATCAATTTTAAATCGCTTAAAGCTAATTTTTATCACATAAATAGCTATATTTCGCTAGAGGAAATGAAGTGAGACGCTGTTTGCAGGTATTAGGCTTCCAGAGTAAATACCATAAAAAAAAAAAAAATTGGGAATAAGCCCAGGCAAGCAAGCTATCAAGAAGCAGCACCAAATTGGATGTCTCCATGTACGGTGAATTTATTGTATAGTTAGTCAGAATAAAATAACAGGAAAGGGTTAAACAAGGCAAGTTAAAAACTTAATAGCTAGAATATGAAGCGCAAAACAAAACAGGTACAAACATGAACTGTTGAATCAAATACAATAAGTGTAAGTTTTCAGTACTAGCAACACTGCACGCAAATTACATTTGACTAAGTGATCGTATGTAATTAACTACCCAATTAAAAAATTTATCATGGAAAATTCTTGCGTAGATGAAGCAAAAAATATTAGAACAAGGATGTGAAATCCGTCTTGCAAATAATTAAAACTTAAAGAGCATTATGAGATCGCTCATACTTCCGCCAATCATAATGCAACCTTAACGAAATATTTAATTTGATCCTGTATGCAATATTTTTTTATCATCACCAAATTTGGATCAACTGTACCTCGTAACATTTCTAGCAGTTCCTGTAAGTATCTTGAAGATCCGTCGATAATTCTTTGAGTTATGTTCTGACAACCAAAGAGACAAACACACAAACGGATGAATAAATCATCTCCAAAGTTTGGTTATTTGCGCCGCCTCTTAACCATCCTAACCTTTCCATCAAATTTGTCAATAAAGATCGGTTCATAATTTTTTTTGTGGTATGCTGCTGACAAGGACTAAAATAACATACAGTAACACACAAACGAAGCAACAGATCATCACAAATATTTGTTCATTTGCTCCACCCACGGCAGTAGCAGCCTTGCGTGCTGAACTCACACGCCAGAGGAGGCTAGGTTCGATGCCAAGCCAGATAGGTGAGCTCATTGCGACGCCGGTTGTACAGATTCAGCAGAATAGGTAAGCATAGCTGTCGTGGGGGCAGTTACTTTCCTCAGAGATGGGAAGGGTAGGGGAGCCCGGATCGTTGAACCTTCCGTCGATGAGGCCATAGTTCTTAACGACCCGCGGTTGACTGCAGCCGTACTTACTCCTCTGGAACCAGTTGGCCTATATCTGCAGCACGAACCAGCGCTTGTGGGTTTCGCAGATGACTTGACTCTACCTTTATGTAACATAACCTAACATTTTCTGCAAATTTCATGAGTTATAAAGCCAAGACAAAATAGGGTGACAAACGAACGGTTGAATGGATCTTCACCAAAAGCTAACCTGTCAGCGTACAGTTACGAGTAAGCTTGATTTTGCCTGTTTAATGGGTTTATTGCCAAAATTAAGCAAAAATCTGAAATTCATTATTGAACTCGTTTAGGTCTTCTCTTTTTGTAATAATTTGAATGCTAGTAAGTTATTTGGGTTTTAATAGATGTCCCTACTGAAAACTAGTGAGATCTAAAGCCATTAAGGAACAAAACAGGAGATCAACAAAAGTCGAAGCTAGCCGTTAACACGTTATTCATCTGTTGCTCCTATAAATTTCATGAAGATCTATTTCTAACTTTTAATTTATCTTGGTGACCGACTAACAAACTTCGAAGGAAACATAACCTCGTTGGGGAAGGTAATAACAATAGTTATTTAGTGCATCGACTAAAAGAAATTCAGTCTACCGTTCATGTACATGCGGCGTCGAGCTCTGGCATTTTAAATCCATAACGTTCCCATAATATTCAAGCTAAAATTAAGCTAACAGACTAATTAGCTTTAAGGCCTGAGATTATGTTTCACAAAGCCTCTCATTCGGTGACAAAACTCTCATGCGACATCTGACTTTAGATTAGATTACACATACATAGACGGACAAACAGGCCTATCTCTAGGGAGGATCCGAAGCCCAAGCTCCGGCCAATGAATTCTAGTAAAATATTTTTCTAATATTAATTATAATCCTGCATCATGTTCTAGAACACGTTAAGTAACCATAGGCTTCTAGTAGATTGCGTCAATATGAATCATAGCTTCTCAGGCATAAAGAGAGGCAGTTGTCCCATCAGTGACACGATGAAGATAGAAACTAAATGTTTTGCCAGCAATATTGAGCTAATTTTTATGTAATATCTAATACTGGAAAAAGACACCATACGAATAGAACTCAATGAGTTGTCATGCTAAAATAAAAACAATGACAGTTTTGGAATCCTTGAAACATTCCTAACAAATCTATAAAACAGGATTCTCCAGTTTTGCCCTCATATTTTTTTATCACAGATGGATTCTTCATTTCGCTGCGATCGCTAACTGAACTAGAGCACTTTGAGAGTGCATACCTCCGCCAAGCGAGGCAACGGTAGTAAAAATCCAAATTAGCTCTGAAACCATGATTTTTATTGTATCAACTCCAAAATCTAATCATTTGTGCCTTTTGATAGTAATAATAGCTTGTGCAATTTTCTTGAAGATCCGTTCATAACTTTTTCAGTTATGCTGCTAACAAACGTTACGACAAACATGAGTCAAACATACAAACGAAAGAACCGATCTTCACTATAATTCAATCATTTATGTCTCTTAACATTACCACCAACCCCTATAAATTTCATAAAGATCTATTTATTATATTTTGGTTTATTGTGCTAAGAAGCATAAAATTAAAAACAGTGACAAACGAACTAACGAACAAACAGATTATTACCAAAATTTGAACATTTACTCTTTGTTATATGCCTAACAAGTCATGTGAATCTCATAGAACTCTGTCCATAATGTTTTGAGTTATGGTATTGAGAAAAATGAGGCAGACAAACAAGCAAACGAACGGATGGACGGATCTTCACCAAAAGTTTATCATCTGTTCCTTCTAACATGCCTAACAATCCCAGCAAATTTCGTCCAAATCGGTTCAAAACTTTTTGAGTTATCTTGGTGACAGACAGAGAGACAAACAACCAGACAGATAGACAGACAAACACGACGAAAACATAACCTCCTTAGCGGAGGTAAATATAGGGAAAAACATAAAGGGATTCGGTTTTGAGCTGAGACAAAAAAATATTATGAGGGCAAAAATGAAAATATTCGGCTCTATGGTTTAGTTAGGAATGTTTCAAGGATTCCAACAGTGTCATTGCTTTTATTCCAGCATGAAAACTCATTGAGTTCTATTCGTTAGTAGTTAGTTAGTTAGTTATAAACTTTGTTTTACCTCCGCAGCCGCAACTCAGGCGTTCCAACAGAAATAAGTGTGTAGTATTTAAATACCACATAATTTGTCGCGTGGCCTACGTGCGCTACTACGGGCAGGAAACAAGGCGCAAAGCATAGTAGGAGACACTCGAGCGGTCGGCCTCTTTCACGGCCTTCCACACGAGAGAGATGAGAGAAGTC
>LQNS02278159.1:4174917-4203920 GCA_001587735.2 Parhyale hawaiensis | reverse complement strand
ATGTTAAATACATTCCTTAGGGCCCCATCAAATGATTCATTAATCTACTCTAAATGGTTAACCTTTATTTTCAAAAAATGAAAATCGTTCTCTTATTTTACCCGCTAGTGTATGTTCGCCACCCATCTGGTGCAGAGGTGATGCTGTAGTCCGATACCTGCTGGTGGGCTAGTCGCGAGTTATCCCCACATTGCAAGTAGCCGCTTGTAGCAGGTTTGTCTGGCACTCTCAAACAGTATGCGCTTAGTAAGTATTTGAATTTCGCAGTCTCTGTACTGGTGGCATTCCATACGTGACGTGGCATTTTGTAGAACAATCTCTCTACCCGGGCAGTGCAACTATTAGAATACTTCGTGGCTATTGCATCGCCAACGTTTGTTACTATAAGAATTCACACTTCACAAGTGCGACCAAACTTTTCGACTTGTTCGCTTGGCATCACTGAAATACGGTTTTTTATTATTAACACTGGAGTGATTCGCTGTGCAATTGCAAACAAGACCTTTATATGTACAGTAGCATTGTTCATAGCAGTAAAAAGCGGAAGCCACAGCCAGCAGCGCAGTATATCCTTCCATGACAAGTCTGACAGGCACTGAGTCCCGAAAAAACACTGCCCGGTTGCCGAGACAGCCTCGCTTTCATGCACTTTGTTACAGCGAGTTGTAAAATTTACATCAAGCATTCATTCTACTGCACCAAAAGCAGGTTTCTGCAAGCGATATAAAAATTAGGGAAGTTGTAGTAAAACGTTACTCTTCACTGCAAGAATGAAGTCTTTCAGAATATTATAGATAGAATGCAAGGACGACAAAAGAGGGTAGTTCTGTAATGTTGCTTTGTACTGAAATACAAAGAATGTTGGTAATATTATAATGTCTAACTAAGTTTAATCTTTCCAATTCAGATAAATGTATTCCAAGTGAGGAATCTATGCAATGATAGCCATAAATAATGTTATTAAGCCTTAAGATAAACAACATTCATATAAACTTCTTTATATTAAAATAAAAAAATACTTGAATCCTAGAGTACAGTCATTCTGCATTAAAAAGTAACAAGTGTGCAACCTATAAACTAAGTTAATTTGCATAGAACGTAATAAGTAACCTATCACTTAAAATAAAAAATGCTAATATTATGAACTGCTTTACCGATGATAAACATAAAGGTTACGTTGATGGCATTCTTGATAATCTGGCTCCCTCTAACGAATAATGCACCGTATCTGAAGATGAGGTTTGTCAGGCGCTGAAAAAATTGAAAAATAACAAAGCATCTGGCGCTGACTGTATCTCAGCTGAGGCCTTTAAATATAGCCCCCTAGACTAGTAACACTCCTTGCAATTCTGCTCACAGGGTGTTTTACTTTAGGATTCCTCCCAGAGAACTTCATGAGCGTCATAATAACATCAATTGTAAAAAACAAAGCAAAATGTGTGACCGACCAGAGCAACTATCGCCCTATCGCAGTGAAAACGTCGCTCTCAAAACTGGAAGAACTAGTGCTTGAGAGACGGATGTCACCGTACATGGTGACTTCAGAGAATCAATTTGGCTTTAAAGCCGAACACGGAACAGAAATGGCTATATTCACACTTAAACAGGTCATAAATCATTTCAGTGACAGTGGATCTCCCGTACACCTGTGCTTTCTCGATGCTAAGGCTGCGTTTGACCGAGTTCACCATTATTCTCTATTTAAGTGTATGCTTGAGAGGCAAATACCTCCTTATATCGTTAAGCTGCTATAATACTGGTTTCAAGCTCAGAAATGCTATGTAAAATGGGGAGCGGCAATGTCATCAGCGTTCGCCATGACTAATGGCATACGACAAGGGGGCTTACTCTCTCCAATTCTCCTTAATATCTTCATTGACAGCATCCACACCCATCTGAACGCAGCTGGAGTGGGGTGCCACATTAATGGTCACGCAGTAAATGCGCTCAGTTATGCTGATGATATGGTCCTAGCTTATCCGAATTCTAGTGGGCTGCAAAAATTGGTCTCTATTTGCGAGAGCGAAGCCAGCAAACTGTGTATTGAATATAATACTGTTAAAACTGTTCGTATGCACATTAAACCTAGGAGAAGTAACCTGCCCTCCGATAAAGTTACTCGACTTAATGGTGTCGATCTCACTTATGTAGACAGCCACTCTTACCTGGGTCATAAAATCACCAATGATTTTCGTGATAACCAGGATATGGAGAAAGAAACGCGAAAGCTACACGCAGTGGGCAACATGCTAATCAGAAAGTTTGGTCATTGCTCGGATGACGTTAAATGCCAGCTCTTTCGAAGCTACTGCTATCCCTTGTACTGTAACTCGCTTTGGTCTAACTTTAAGCAGAAATCGATTGGACACCTACGTGTTGCCTATAATGACATATTTCGGCGCCTAATGAACGTGCCGAGGTCTACTAGTGCAAGTATGATATGTGCTCAAAAGTATACAGATTGTCTCAAAGTCAGATCAAGAAAATGCGCGCTGAGTCTCCAGCTCAGGATAGAAAAATCTGATAACACCTTACTGAAGGTGATCCGTAACGGGCCTGGCTAAAAACTATGTAACATGTATAGCCGATGGCAGCGCATACTATTTCCAAGCAGGGCAAACAACAACAATGGGCTGCAATGCAGTGTAGTTTGTAATGATAGTCTTACCTGATCTTAGTATCTAATGTAACTTTAGTATTAAGCTGTCTCCTGTACACCATTCCCTATGTGTACTTAATAAAGCATATTATTATTATATACGTCTCACAGAAATTTCCGACAAAGAACGCAGAAAATTTTACAAACTAAGCTTCCCATTCATGCATCACTCAGGCTAACAATAGCGAAAGCAAAATAACTAGTTACACAACAAGAGGGAGGGCGCACTGCACGCCTTCCGAACTACAGCATTCATACAAGTCTTGGAATAAAAATGGCCAGAAGTAATTAAATACAATCAAACGCCACCAAGGTATACGAGAAAACAGAATATATCTCACCGTGTAACCCGTTCTTAGGGATATTCCAGCGTTAAAAAGTTAGTTGCTATCTCGTAAACCAAGAAGACGATCCAACGCACAACCGTCCCGGCTATCCCGCCGTCGGTGGTCCCAGAAACGAAAAATAAGGACAGCAGTTATATTTGAATTGAACACGAGTGCAATCAAGCAATCGAAGCGACTTTTACTTTAGATTCTTGTCAGGGCGCACGACCGTTTAGCAAGGCAGGGAGAACTGGTGTTCCTTAGGGCAGCGGAGCAAGGGAAGAAGACTCACGCGGCAACTGTTGTGTTCGATACGAAGGAGCTTAGGCGTTTTTGAGTTGTGTTTCGGTGGGATCGAGAAGAGATTTGGCGTTTCAATTTGTTGAAGGCTCAGAGAGCTCTACGACTTGAGTCAACAACAAAAGCGCTGGATTTGTTCAGGCAAATCTCGAGCACGTGGCTGAGAGCTCCAGGGAGCACGTTGCTCGTTGCTCCTATTTTCGTGGGGCTTTTCAAAAACAACTGACCGCAGTGGCACTCCGTGGAACCATGGCAAAATAACTGACACTTGTGTAACTCGAAAGAGGCAGAGAAAAAAATAACTGACAACTGTGTAACTCTATGGAGAAAGGAAAATAACTTGTAGCTGTGGCATGCTAAAGAGGCATAAGAAAATAACAGGCCTCTGTTAAACTCCATGAAAATAAATAATCGACCTCTGCGGTACTTCTATGGAGGCACGGGGAAAAAGAGGACCCTGTGGCAATTCTTCACCAACACCTACAGAACTGTTCTACGTCATACTGGAACACTAAACACGATGTTATATGCCAAAATGCATAACATTGAGACATTGTATTGGACGACATTAGACATGCTATCTATCACTGGTTAGATGATGCTTTTGAACTCTAACTAGTCTCTGAAGCATATTAAAGCTTCTCCAAAAATAACTGTTCGTGAAGTTTTATATCCAACTCAAATACTGAAGGATATTGTTATCCTATGGAGAAAGAAGCCAGTATAGTGAGGCAATACCTCTGTTCAGCTGCGTGCAGGAATGACAGAGAAAGCTGCAGAAAGTATATTTTTCATACAACCAAATCAAGTATTTTTTTACTTGCTATCTATCAATTATGCAGTATAGGTTAAAACTCTAATTTTGACAGGTCTAGTATGTACAAGGGTTAAATTACTTATCGTTAGCTATTTACGAGGCTAAGCGCTAGCTACTGTTCTTCTGAAGTGAAGTTTCCGGCCTGTTTGCCCGAGAGAAGAGGAAAAGAAGAATGAGACGGACTGCGCTGGAGACAATCTTGAGCAATCCAGGCTATCTGTCAGCATTGCAAGCAATGATGCTTCGAAGCCAGTGAGATGAGCGACAAAAGTGCTCTTCTTACAACCTCTTTTGAAGGCGCTCACATCGCCTCTGAATACCGAGGCGAGTTTGTTACATGGAATCTTACACGCCTGGCTGGGTAGTCTGACAACAGAAACACATCATCGGAACACTAAAGAGGAGCACAATCGGAAACGGTGACACCTGAATTAGTGCAAGGCGTGTATGTGAGTCAAGCTGCGATATCATACAGTAAGTATCTTCAAAACGAAGGGAAATTTGGCAATACGGGCTGGCCAAAATGACCCCTTTAAGTGAGCATTTTGCACAGGCAGGCGCCATAGTCGAGGGAAGCGTGCTGTGTTCATTCATCGAGATACCATTTAGAAAGGATTACGCGGACGTGGTTTGACCAACAGCCATATTGCAACAGTATTGTAACTACTGTACCCACATTCCCGCGCTGTTTCATCTAAATTATTGTTAACTGGGAGCATAGGGCTGTAGTAACAAAAAGTATCAATGCAGACTCACAAGCAATATGATTTGCGTTCCTAAATAAAAGTTTTGAGATTTACTTACAAATTCACTGTGAGCAACAGTCATTTCTTCCTTCACTATACTGGCATATTGACCATGCAAGAGCCAAATAAATTTTCGGTTATTTGTAGCAGAAATAATAATAATTTTTATTGTAAGTCTTCACAGTGAAAATTGAAACAGGTGAACATGAAAACAACGGAGAGCATAGTATTGTTTGAGGCGTCCTCTAGGAAGGACACGTGGATATAGAGGTAAAAATAACCAGCTGAAGGAAAGTCATTTCAAATGCATCGTAAAAAATAAAGTCCTGGCATATTTTAATAGCTAGTTCATACAAAATTTACTTGATTAACGACGTTACATTCTGCAATTAAGAGAGCAACGCGTTGACTTCAACTCTGGGGACTGTTCTACGTTAATTAACGCAATTTAAATTAGAATGCTAAAAGCACCTTTTATTCTTTGCAGTAAGACAAGCTGCAAAACTTCATGAATCTAAAACGAATGAAACAAAATAAAACAAAAATATTTTTTGAAAAATAAAAAAGCAAGTTTTGTAGTCGCGGCAACTGTTGCCAGATTTTAGAGATGAAGAATAATGATATTTTAATGTGCAGGTTTTAAAAAATGTGTGTGCTATTCGAAGACTCTTAGATCTATAGCATATATGTTTCATTATAAGCAGTAAATAAGCGGATATCAATAACGCAAAGGCAGGACGGGGAAGCCATGTAAAGAGAACGGCTGCACTTGGGAACAGCAGGCCTGGAAAGAAAACTACACCAACATCAAGGTTTGTGATATTATTTGTAACCAAACAGGCCAGTTATTTTGTCTCAAGGATATTTTGATAAGAAATTAGCTTGAGAATCAGCTTACAGCGGGCGAAAAGTCCTGCAGTCGAAATTGGTTTTTGATCGTGCATTGCAATCGAAATAATCATATCCGCTTAGTTTTGACTTGTCCACAGCTTCAGTCGTGAGTTTGCGATTCACTACACGAAGTTGAATTTCAGGCAGAAATTGCAAATCGCTGCGCTTGAGGCCGAGTTTAAGTGAGTTTTCGAGCTCCATTAGCGTAATCGGCTCGTGATTACCGCCCCAAACTCGATCCAAAACCACGAACTAAAAAGCCCATAATTGCAGCCCGGAGAAGTTAATGATAGGCGGACTATATTGTCCTGATCGTAGCATGGGAGCTGAAAACCCCTTAAATGCTCTGAGAGGGACGTTCGAAGGGGTTTCATATTTATACTTACAAATAAGACTATTATTATTATTATGACACTGTGCTTAACCTCCGTAGCCGCAACTCAGGCGTTCCAACAGAGATAAGTGTGTAGTATTTAAATACCACATAATTCGTCGCGTGGCCTACGTGCGCTACTACGGGCAGGAAACAAGGCGCAAGGCATAGAAGGAGACACTCGAGTGGTCGACCTCTTTCACGGCCTTCCGCACGAGAAAGATGAGAGAAGTCCCGCGGACCATGTACGCTATCTCGATCCACAGCCCACCTCGCGGAACAGAAAAGGAAATACAGAGAACCTACCTAGCTTTACAATACTAACTTCGTCAGCAGGAACTGCGGCCAGATGCAACATCTCCAGCGGAAAAGGTACTCGCGTTTGTCCCTCGGATCGTAAGGCCTACATTTATTATGGCAGGGATAAATAGAACTATACATTCACATTTCACTGTGTATGATTTAGCTCCAAGCGTATTTACATTATCGCGCGTAAGTACAGCACAAGTGTCGTATACTTACAGAAAAACAAATAAGTCTACTATTTCACTGGCTGGAAACAGATTACGCTGAGCGAGCTACGGCTCTATAATATTATAATGCCGTGCTCGTACTATGCATTTGCACGCACAACTAGAGATGCGAAGATGGACAGCTCTCACGTCGTTCATGCTACCGTATCTATAATACAGATATTACATATGTCAGGACAACGTGCGAGTTGCCAATCCGAGTGTCAAGGTGCGCGTGGGAATGCATAGTGTGGCGACGGTAGCACCGGTATTAGTTAGGCCTACCGTTAGAAAAGAGGGATAAACCGCGTGTGAAACCGAGCCAGACGCTTAAAACCCTGATGTCCCTACGTAACTAAACTCCGAAAACTAAAGGAATACTTGAAGCCCAATGTAAACGTGAAGCAAAAACTGCACAGAGAAGCATTTCGCCAACAAATGCTCTACCAGACTCGGTGAAAAAGCAGCTGAAGAACTAATTCAGAAGGATGGGTCTACGCCAATGATGATGATACGAGACAGGTTAACGCACCACCACATGCGGTGGACGTACGATGGAGCGGTGACGTCATAAGAGGTCATGCGATCGTCGCACAGTCGAAGACTAGTTAGTTGGTTAGTATAGTCAGAAAGTTTAAGCCTCCGTTTCCGAGCAGAACGATATCACAGACAAAAGAGCAAGGGACATATAGTACGTCGATAGAAGTGGGGAACCCATGCACGAAGGTGTTCCTACACAGGATCAACGCGCATGGGCACAGCAAGTCGGGAAGGAAAAGGAAGAACAGAATACAGCATGAGCAAGTAGGAGTGGGCACGAAAGATAGACGTCCCGAAGGCCTAGCTTATGGCTGAGGTAACCTACACGAGCCTCCTGGGGTTGCCGGGCCCCATAACATAGGATATGTAAACCTAACCCTATGGCCCATCATATGCCTCCTGAGGGGTAGAAGACTAGCAATTGTTTACCATAATTCAGATATGAATTTTGAATACCCCAGTTAGTTTAACAATAGCAATAATCAATGTGATACTTATGGCCAAATGGTCGTAATATTCAATGATTATTTAGGTTGTTTTTCCGTAATAGGCACGCATCCCGTAAGACCGTTTGTAAAATGTGGACCAAAAGCTGTAACGTCGTTAACATATCCAGTCCTCCTCTCCTAATCATAAAAACTACAGCACCATTGAAAAAAAATTATGGATTTATCATTCACCAGTTTCAACGACATCGTTTCGTAAGACAGTTTAAATGGGGAGAACTTGTTAGATAATTTATTATTGCAAGTTAGTTAACGACAGTCGGTTGCGACACACTGTTATATTACTGTTCAGCGTGCAGCGTATAGCTAGTAGCTGATGTTTTTTTTCTAATTTTTTGCTTTCATATTCCTTAGCCGGAAGGAAAGAAATTTGTTTCTCTGATGCCTTAAAGTTTTTCATACAAATCTTGTTAAAAGTTCTTCTCTCTCTCGGCGTTTAATCATGCGCATCTGAACCAATTTTTGTGGCAGCGGTTTCAAATTACAAAAAATAGCCGGTCACTTGCAGAGTACGAAAATAAATTGGAAACATTGAGGTATTCCTTATGTGATTCCATCTCCAGAAATGCCATATTACTCTGGATTAAACCCACTTGATTTATTGCATTTCAAAGACGATAAACTTGACTCCAAAAGTGCTTCTGACACATGCAGGCATTTGCCGGGTTGAATTCATCTGCTCTTTAACAAGCACTAAGCCAACCCTCTGTCAAAATTTGATACTTCAGAAAGCCGAAAAAAGTTGTAGAGGCTTTGATACGTATGTTGTGCCACCATAAAGATTGTAGCTCTGAAGACGGAAATGGGATAATGATATAACAATGGAAAATAGCTAGCTCATTATTAACGTACAAGCAACATGTGACTTTACAAACTTATTGCTCTGAGGGTACGACAACTTGGGCCCTCCGCGGGCGCTAACCTGTTAAGTATCATCATCCTTGGGTCTACGCCAATCTTTTTCGTCGCCTTCGAGGGATCCGAAGCAACTCGCAGTCCTGGTTTCCCTGTTATCAATTCACTAGTACGATATATAACGCCTACGTTTTTCTTAAACCTTCACTTTAAATGGTTGCGCTGTATCTGCAATGTCCACAGTATGACAGGAATTTGCATGTAGGTCACAACAACAGAAACCAGGGCAAACGTACTTGTCAAAGTATCGTTTATAAGCTTCAAGATCGTAGAAAACAGTCGTTGCGTGTTATCTGCAGGGCGTAAGAAACCGGTAGTTAAGCAAGAAGTAAAACTTATCAAGTAATATTTCTATTTATGCTACTTGTAATAATTTTACTCAAAAGCATTGCAAGTACAAGAACCTTTCCCTCTCTACGTGTGCATTACTTACTTCGTTACGATACGGCGCATCACCCTCGACGGTATTAGTGCCCTTCGTGTGCATTGACATGTACCAAGCTCGTCGATCCGACAATTTTGTCTCGTCGAAATCAAAGGATATTGCACGTCTGACATGCCTCAAGAATGACAGAAGAAATAATACGAAAAAAAACAAAGGACTAGCGGTAACGCGAATATGACTTCTCACGGAAGAATGTGGAGTCGAGAAAGGCTGTTAGACAGCTACGGCTCAGCTCCCATACCAGGGACCATCGAGGTAAAACCGGATTTAGAAAACGTCGTAGTTACTTATTTGACCACTCGAAGTTGAAGTAGGTCAAACAAGTTTGTTGGTAACGTTATTGAAAATTGGTACTATTGGAAATGTGTCACAGGAGTATCAGAATGTACCAAATTGCTGAAGCATTTGTAATTTCCCCTCTGTTAATGAATAGCTTAGCCCCATTGCTCGAGTGTCAATAAATCATGGGTTTTCAAACAATACATTTCTTAGGTAACCCCATAAGTTATCATAAGCGAAAGGCACTAAGTGATAATAGTGATATTCCCGAGGGAAAGCCCGGGTTACGTCATGTGGTGAAGGCTCAAAATACTATTTAGTAAAGCAATGCAAGCAATGCCTGTCTACCAACTATACGGTGAAGTCTTAAAGCTAAAGGTTACTATAGCGGTAGAGACTGGAAGCTCTTAAATGCTCTGCATTAAGAAGATAGGAACGCAGGGGAAAACAAGTAAAAATATATTGGCGTGTAGAAAGCATTAAGGAAAAGATCTAATACGCAAAGAAATTCCAGGAAAAACCATAATCAAGGTAAAAACTTACGTTTCTTATTATTATTATGACTATGATAAAATTATAATAGCAGTAATAAACGTCTCTTCTTTTTTACTCAACGCGTGTATCTGTTTGCATATCTTCTCGTACAGGATCTTCCTCTTGGTCTCCTTTCTATCTGTCATGATATTTCTTCGTATTTCTCCATATCTGCAAATTTCTGTCGATAAAGAACATTCAAGGTTCCGAATCTATACCACATACCGGCAGCATCGAATCTTTGGCTTTAAAAGTATATATGATACAAATATTTCCACTGAATGCTATTCTGGAAGACTGCGCTCCGCTCCAGTATGCAACTGTATTTCTCCAAGCACCGCGAAATTATTCTAGACTATTACAAAGCGTCTGCTCCAAAGCTCGTGATGACTGAATGCATGGATGGTTCGCTCAGCACATGTGAAGGGCGCACTTCATCAACCACAGTAAGAAATAATAGGGCGGTTTGTTTACGTGCAACAGATGAGCTGGACTCGAGTGGCTTCATTCCGGTCTCTTGACGCCAAATACGAGCTCAGTGCTTCAAACTTTTCTGATTCCCGAGCTCTGGGATCCGCAAGAGCACAAAGCTTCTGAAATAGAGAAAAGTTGGCCTGTGCAACTCGGCTTCATTCGAAGGTCAGTAGTGCGTGTTACAACAGGCTGGCTGAGTTGCAGTCAAGTATGTCTTTACGGTATATCTTAGCAAACAAGTCTCTACTGGGGACAGCCGCAGCATCGAATATAAAACCTTTAACGTCACCAGGGGCTCGTTCAAAATTTCCATAAGCAGCATAACGTAGCCAAGATACGCTCTGGGTAAAGAAAACGGGTTTGTGTTGGGCATCTCTGCTCTAAATTTATTTTTCGAAGAGATTATGCTGCTAGGAGAGCATCAGCCAGTACAGTGCGATGTCTGAGGAAATGCAATGACATCTTCAGAACAAAAGCATACTCTCCAGCGAACAATTGACCCAATCTATTTTCGTTTATTGTATACTGCTTTGTATTGCATTAAACAAAGCAGGAAAATGGTGAGTTGTTGATCAACCGTATTCACGGGTTCCGAAATAGTGAGAAAAAATTGGATACGCCGACAAAAAATTAGAACGTGTAACCTTATGGAGAGCTAAATTATCTGTAAACTGTGGGAAACGGAGCTTTAAAACAAATGTGTGAAAATAAAACGAGAACATTGCAAGAAGTACCGTCGTATTTATATGTTTTTATCAAGACACAAGTGCGAATTCTCTGCTGAGAAAACATATGAGTGATACATTTTATAAAGTGAGAGCATTAACACATCGTCAAATTCTCACGAGTCACCCATGCTTCACGTTAGAGACGGAATGCGTGACGATAGACAGGGTTAAGCGGCGGATGTTAGTTCAGACGGTATGGATTAAGTTAGAAGCGCTACTTCAAATTAAATAAGGTGAGTGAAAACATTACCTAACAGTGTGTGTCACGCTCTTCACTAACCGATAGAAGGAAATTAGAGTGTCCCGAGGTACTCTTGGATACGACCCGTGTGCGCTACCGTCTTTCACAACGGAGATGTGTGCGAGCGTGTTTGTGTACGCAGATCGTGTGCGCGTGAGCGGCGTTCAAAGTTGGTGCGCCGCGCTGCTCGCTGCATCGCTGATTAAGTTGGGTTAGGTTAGGTTATGTAAGGTTAGGTAACGTTAGGTAATGTTAAGTAAGGTTAGGTAAGGTTAGATTGGGTTAGGTAAGAAGGTTAGGAAAGGAGGTTAGGTTAGGGTAGGTTAGATTAGGCTAGGTTAGGTTTGCCTAGGTAGTGTCTATTTTAGTGGTGGCGCGCGCAGGAAAGCTTACGTGAACGCAAATACGATAGTGCGACCCGGGAAGGGATCAAAGGAAGAAATAGCCAGGCTCATATTTCAGCTTCTATGCGGCTCGCAGGTCTAGGGTAGACGCTTCACGGCCAAACTTGGGACATTATCAACCTTGGTATGCGTGATACTGGTCCGAGGGTATCATAATTAAAGAATAATTCGTTTGTTTGTAGAATTTTCAGAGGTTCATTCAATATTAGATAGGGGAAAATACGGATGATACGGGACTGAGATATCACAGAAGAACATTGCTTCTGTTCTGTGGAATTTCTAAGGGGTTCCAGCTGCACCCACAGCAGCGTAATCAGAAGGGTAGGAAGTAACGTTCCCTTTTTTCGTTAGACTGAATTCGTCAGGATTAAGTGACTGGCGTTNGAACATTGCTTCTGTTCTGTGGAATTTCTAAGGGGTTCCAGCTGCACCCACAGCAGCGTAATCAGAAGGGTAGGAAGTAACGTTCCCTTTTTTCGTTAGACTGAATTCGTCAGGATTAAGTGACTGGCGTTATTTATGAGGTAGGTTAGGTTAGAGGAGCTGTGTTAGGCTTGGTGCGTTATAGTAGCGTATTGCTTAGATAGCTACATCTTATAAAGTGGGAGCATTAACTAATCGGTGAATTCCCACCGGTCACGTTAGCTTATACGACTTATTTAGGCTTGGATAGACAGACAATGTTGAGCTGGAATGAGCGACGGACGTTTACTCAGACGGGGTGGGCTACGTTATAAGAACTGCATTAGGTTAAACTGAGGTAAATTGCAATAGTGTAGCGTGGGTTGGTTCATTTTGGAAAGTATAGTCTTTATTCAACCGTGGAATTCCACGGGTGCCGCTAGTAAAATGATAACTTTCTCCATACATCGAACTATACCGGTATGTTTGTTCTCAGTTTCCAACGTACAAATTCAGAAGCTAATCAACGAAGTGCGGATGAAGCGATGATTCTTACGGGTAGTAGACATTATTTCTTTCAGCTTGTTGTCTTCCTTCTGACGGAGCACACTTCATTTCAACACAAAATCTTCAATGTACTGAAGGCTTGTTCGGTATCATTGATACGCGGCGGGTAATTTATGTAAATATACTTAGGCTTTGCTGCATGATAATGTAACATTTTATCCGCATGTGCACTATGGTAGGAGACGATTCTGCTTCTTACATGAATTGAAAGAGAAAGCTCTTATCTCTTATTACAATTTGAGTGGGCTGATGTAGCGTATGCTCCATAAGCATTTTAGTGACAAAGGTACATTAAACGAAGACGGGTCGTCTCAAATTCTTCTCTTATCATTTTTGACAGCGCGGGCACACTATAGTATAGCTATAAATAAATAATAAACACAAGACGTTCATTCTTAGTATTGATCATACTCGTAGATCAAGTATGACTAACTGCATTCAACACTATACAGCTGTAAAACTGGGCATTCCCTATAAGAGAAAGTGTCTACTGCAACATAAATCACAGATCTGTATGCACAAAAAAAAAATGGTACATCATGCACCTTTACCTTTCAGACCGATGAAGCCCATTAATAATCACATTGTTCACCCTTCACCAAGAGCAAAATATTCTCGGTAAAATTTATCCAGGACGCGTTTTCGCATGATACATCAAGAACATCATCATGAGCTTATGAACAGATCTAAGGTACAACGGACAGCATGCAGTTATCACGATGGTTAGGAGGCTGCAGCAAACCCAGGGCGCGTGTCTATAATTCTCCAAAGAGATTTCATACCGTGTTTGAAGTTAATTAATTAAACAGTTGCGTGGCAGTCGCAACAGCTCTGGCATTAATCAGTTACAGGCTAGCCTAATTATATATCGACAAGAACACGCCGGAATCAATTCGAAACCTCTTCAATTATTAATGAGAATGGCAAGGTATTATGCGGCTAATTATTGCCGGGGTACCGCAACAGTTGCCGTAATGAGTGCTGGAATGATTAATGTGAGTTAAAAGCATTGAAGCGAACGGGAGAGTTACGGCGAAAAGACTTTTGGCCCGATGGGTTTATGCAGAGGTTTGCTTTTATAAAAGTAGTACTGTTATTTTATTATTATTATTTTAATTTTATATTTAAATTAATCATTAATAAGTTAAGCCTTCCTATCCACAGCGAAGACTACTTTCTCTAAGGAGAATTAGAAGAAAAGACAAGTAGTATGCCAAGAGAAACGTATAACCCATTTGCAAAAGTCTTCCTGCATGGATCAATGTGCATGGTCGCGGAAAGAAAGAAAAGAGAGAAAGAACAGCGCAAAGCATCGCGATGCATCGTTTACTTCATACGAGAATGGAAAACGAAGGGTGAAAAATGGTTTAAAACAAAGATACACGGTACGTCCAAAGGCCTACTGTAGCTGCGGCAGCCTATGGACTCCGAGGAGTTGAAGCTCCATAGCGTAGGATGGGCGAACCAATAACTAACATAATCGTATGGCCTAAGCACGTAGGCAATAAAAGTAAAACTTCGCAGTGGAATACTTCACACGGTGCGGAAGTGAACGCGAAGCATCGAAGTGGAGTATTCTACAGCTAGGAACGGTACAGACACTGGAACAAGTTTTACAGAACGCGAAGTGAATTATTTACGCTGATGGGAATTACTCCACAAGAACAGGGCGGAAAATGATATAAAATCACGGTACGTCAGGTGAAGCTACTGTATTGCAGCTAAGTACTAGCATAATATCCGGTGATATTCGGAAATTGAAGAATATCTGCGAAAACAATTGTTTGGGGACGGATGATGGAACATGCAGCACTGCGTACGCAAAATCTTGACGTGAAAAGCTAAAGTAACGTAAACATCAAAGTAAGCAATTGCGGAAAAGAGACAACGAAACAAACATCGGCTAAAGCGGGGCCAATTCTACGATACAAAAGAGGAGAAACGTGAACTCGGCTCAAATTTCTAGAAAACCGCTGTACAACTTGCGACCACTGATACCCTTGACACAATATTCTAGAGGACCTTAGGTATGAGTACGCTGCCTAAACCGTGTTGTCAGCAGCTTAGAAATTGAATTGATGCTTCAGCTACTGGGGCAGCCCAGAATTTGATCAAGATAATGACTACATTTGTGACAATGCCCTTCATTGAAGCAAGGCAATGGTCATTGAGTGTAGAGCTGAAATCGATAAGATTCACTGCAATAACTACCTAAGCACTTCCGACTTGTTTCCCTAACAAAAAATTTTAGTTAAGCATATTTGAATGTTTTATCACTAATAATATTTACAGTTAGTGGCTCTCGTCGAAATTATATGAAGGCAACAAATTTTCTTCTTCTTCATTTTCTTTCTTCTTCGTAGTTTTCTTCAGAAGAATTTCTTGCCTTTCTACTTCGTTTATTTTCTACTCAATTATCATGCATGTCTTGAGCTCACAGCCAACAAAAGTTTTGATGTTGGAAGGATGAAAGTGAAATTTAGTATCCATATGCTATTCAGGCGTCACCATTAGGTAGATTTAGGACTTCGCTCAACTATTAATGTGGTTGGCAGTTACTTCAAAAACCGTGTTTCCTCTTAGTTGCGCAGAGCATGTTGCATGATTTATACAAGGTTACCAAGTATAACTTCTCTCATTGTTATCATCACCATACTATGCAAGGTATAAGAATCGTACCCACCGAATGCATGACCTGTCAATCGTATTTCCAGAGAGAAAGAGTTGATTTATTGAGTAGATTGAGCCTTCTTGGACATTCGACCGATGATTTAAAGACGAAATTGAAGGCTATATGCTATACCAGTCGGAAATATGGTTGTGATTGTAGTAGAACAACTATGATTATGGCCGAGATCTTTGTTGTTTATATAGATATATCCTCCATATTCAACCATTTATGGGGTGCGTTATGGTAGAGGTATGTCACAACCTTCGACCATATTGCCAACCATAATTCCCGACCATACATACCCAATTACAACCATTAAGGTTTTAGCTGCACAACCATGATCTGCCATAGTGAACTGTAAGAAACACCGTTCACGACCAAAATCGACTGTGTTCAGCGAATGATGCAACGATATTCTACCAAGATGAACTTTTTCAACTGTTGACAAAATTATGCACTGGAAGCCTGCTTTGTTTGCTGATGATTAATTGCTCATACAAATAACAGGCAATTTATACGTGTGTGTTAGGCCTGCAGCTCAGAATGGTGAGAGGCTCTAAACTTCAGGACGATGCTCTAGAGTACGAGCTTGAACCAGTCTGTGCAGTGAACGCACTTTTATATATAAATTCTTTAACTCTAAGCTGGTATAGAGCTATACTACACTGTTCAGAGGAAGTCACCAGTCGATTGAGTTGTCAGGGTACGTAAGGCTAAATTTATCATGAAACTTGACATTGTATTACATAGAGCTAATGAGAATAGATTGTTGATGAAACTTTACAGACATAAACTGAATGAACATAAAAATAGATGGCCATATTTGATCACAGATTACAATGCTGTTTAAAAAGGGATACAACAAAAAAACAATAATGATGGGTAACTACGCTAAAGTGGTAAAGCGTTATCAAAGTCGGAAAACAATAGATAAAAATAACGTCAAGGCGGTTAGCGTTAATACATTCTCTGCAATTTTTTAGAATTCATCGACAGGAAAGAAAAAAACTGAAAATGTGCACAATTTTTGTACTATAATAGGAATTATTAGATATTTCACATTTAAACTTCTAGTCATACAATATTATTTTGGTCGACTATGTTGGGAATTCTAGCTATATTATAATCCATGGCAACCCATAAAGTAACATGTCTAGTACCCGTCCACCGTGCTAGTAGCCGTCCACTTGGCACAAAACCTTCCTGTGTGAAAATTAGCAGTGCTAGAAAGCCGTACATAGGCTCACACTGTAGGCTACAACTTAGATCACAGTTTAAGCCTATCTACGACTTTCTAGCACTGCTAGTTTTCACACAGGAAGTTTTAGTGCCAAGTGGACGGCTACTAGCACAGTGGACGGGTACTAGACATGTTACCCTACATATTCTTCCCCAAATAATGGGAGGAATTCCGCTCATGATCGCACGGGCGGAAATCCGTTCATAACCTACCATGGTTGTGCTCTAGCATATGCTCTACCATATAGGCTTCGAACATCCATGTACTATCGTCTACCATATATAGTCTTCATACATCTATGTACTACCATCGACCTTCGTTTCCTGACAAACCTTAAACAACCAATATTGCCTCCACCAATATCGACCTAAATATGCTAAAATAAACGTTATGCTTTGGTTGACATATCTACTATATTGTTTCATTATCCATAATCGACCTTAATCTCTCATACACCCATATACTCTACTATAGTCACAACCATTAATTCTGACTGGGATGTGGAAAGGAACGGGTAACGCGTGTACTGGAGTGTTCCCCACTGGTTCAATAAGAACGAGAACAGTAAGCTGGGAAAGAAAAGAAAACAGCACAAAGAGTGCCTGTAAAAGAAAATAGAAAGAAGCACAGCGTGCACGAAAAGCAACTGTACCGTAGGCTGTCCATATGATGCGCATATCTAGCTATGTCTTTAACGGATATGGTAATATTTATGTCCACATAGGTTATGGTACTATGTAGACTTTTGCAATGACTGACTGATCGTTCATGTCTGTACAGCAAATATTGAATAGACATTTCGGTCGAAGCGCATGAGATCAAAGCGATCCCTGGAATATGGCGGGCTATAGATATTGGATCTTCGCACTGGCTCTGACAATAAAACTGACCAATAGCCACAATTCACAGCACGCACAGGAACATGGCAAACCGAATCCTGACATAAGCAAGAGTTATAAAGAGTCTGGGGAATCGGTATTCCAGGAATGCGATTGAAAATAGTGAGCGAAGGACTAAAACGCTTTTGAAGCAGCAGGCTATTAGTCATTCTTTCTGACTGATTCTGCTCCGTACGGATAAGTGAACGATAACAACATATCGCTGCATCTATTTGTTTCCAGTAACTATGTAAATTAGTATACTAAAAACTGAGCAAAAATGGGAAGAATTCACAAAGATTTACCCAGTGAAAAGCCCAGGCGAAATATTTAAAAAGTAAAGGAGGTAGAACTGTAGGCCATTGCGAAGTGGCCAAGGGTCGTGCGTCTTCAATAGCACGCTTAAAGTGAAGAAGATGTTGCCGTGACGAGTAACTAACCTTCCAGCGGTATATCTGTGGTGCCGACCGTCATCATATTCTTCATTGTAATGTTAATAAAAGGCCACGATTCGTAAATTCTTTGTAACATTACGCATGTAGACTTTGAGAAAATGGCCCTATTATAGTCTGTCTAGCAACTTCAATCGAAAACAGAAGACTATTAACGCTAATGTAAACCTTTATTTCTCGAATGATGAGCACTATTAATATCGCCCAATGCTAACTTTGTTGCTGTTAATATCAAGAGAACTCGAACCTGATAATACTGTAGAACTGAAATTAACAATTTCCTTAGTACGCATACAGGACACTTTGTACCTTGAAAAGAACAAGGGCAGCAAGCACCAGCACTGCAGTAAACGAAGTGATCGTGGCATATGCGTACGAAGAACACTAATCGGCATGTGCCGCATATGATACACAACGTATTCAAAACTTCAAGGAATCACACCATCAATATCACTCGTATCTCCTGTAGTGTAAAGTTACCACGAGTGAATGAAAAGTGTTGAGCCCCACACAGCTGTGAATGAATAGTTGTTCTCATTATCTGCTAAAATTTAATATTTAAGTACAAAGTCTTTAGATTCTACCACTTTCTGTTTGATTCCTATAGCTTCCTGTGCTGAAGGAAGTGACAAATTTCTAGAAACTGAAGAAAACTGAGCATCGGGCAGTCAAATATCTCCATTTGTAGAGCATGCCTCCTCCTGAAATCCATTACCGTACTCCATGCATGGTGCAGAGCAACGGATTTCAAATGGGGACGTGCCTTTGAGCTGAAGATACTTAATGACTGGCCAACACTCGATTTTCTCCAAGTTCTAGAAATTCGCTGGTTCTTTCTATTCAGTAACATACCATGATATTCAAATAGAAAGTGTTAGAACCTACGGCCTTAGTAAATAAGTGTATACAGTAGCAAACCATGGGGGAATTGTATGTTTGTTTATCGCACAGATATGTGTGAGAGGCTCAGTATTTTTTCAATCTGCCGAAGTAATGGTAGGGAATATTTTTTTTTTTTTTTGAACCAACGGCGGAAGATGCGAACTAAAAGCAATCAAGTGCAGCTCATAGCGACTGTAGTGCAGCAAACTAAAACACGAGTGGAGTTTGTGCTTCCGCAGTATACTTATCCTCCAGCCACCTCACGCGAGTTTGTTTTTGAGACTCCAAGGAAAAAGTTGTTCTCTATCGAGCATCACATTCCAAAAAATCTGTTGCTCGACAAAAGAAGCATTTTAGTGCAGCGGAAGTCAATAAAACGTTCGGACTAATGGTCTTGCCTGCAGCAAATTGGGTGAATGTTGGCTATAAAGCCACAAACTGAGGTAACTCGAGACTGCCCTGGCTTTCGCCCTCTTTCCTTTATTACAGTAACGATGGTGTAATTGGTAACATAGCCTCACTATTGAACTTGCGACTCAACCATTATTACAGCAGGTAGGAGCCGCGGCTGCTTCAAACTGCCTCAGCTCGGCTATTGCTTCCAATCCGATGGAATTGTTTCCATGTTCACCGGCATACTCACTTCTGCTTCGCTGCATGTGCCGATGTTCTCAAGATCATCGAGGCTTGGCTTGACCAAACACAAGCCTAAGGGGTTCGGGAACTGACGGAGTGCGTGTGGGAATATTACGCTCTTATCGAATTAGAATCCATTAACGTCACATGCAGTACGGAAGGTGCGCTTACGCACTGAATTTTGCTACTTAATGAGCGCACTAAATTATGTGATAGACGGTAATTTAGTCCAAAAGGTGTCTTCTACGGAGAGCAAGCGAGCGAGGTAACTGTAAAACGTCATTAAAATGAATACTGACTATTAGTTGATCATTTGTTTACCTATATCTTATATTATTTGCTTCTCTGTCCATGTTACGGAACGTTTCAAAATGACAGATCGCACATGTAACCAGTTTATCGGTGACTGCTATACGGATAGGAAACGATGTTCCCTTCGACGGTCGTAGTTACCTCCGTCAAGGAGGTTATATTTTCGCCGGGTTTGTCTATTTTTCTGTCTGTCAACAAGATAACTCAAAAAGTTATGAACCGATTTGGACGAAATTTACTGGGATTGTTAGATATATTCGGAGGAACAGTTGATTAATTTTTGGTGAAGTTATGTCCATCCGTTTGTTTGTTTGTCTGCCTCATTTTTCTCAGTGCCATAACTCAAAAAGTTAAGGATGGATTTTCATGAAATCAACTTGAGTTGTTAGGTATATAACAAAGAGTGGATGACCAAATTTTGGTAATGATCCGTTAGTTTGTTCGTTTATGCTTGTTAGCACAATAACTAAAAAAATAATGAATGGATATTTCTGAAAGTTATAGGGGTTGTTAGTAATGAAAAAGATGTAAATGATTCAATTTTAGTGCAGATCGGTTTGTTCGTTTGTATGTTTGACACATGTTTGCAGAATAACTCAAAAAGTTATGAACGGATCTTCAAGAAAATGGCACAAGCTGTTATTACTATGAAAAAGCACATATGATTAGATTTTGGAGATTATACAAAGAAAACTATGGTTTCAGAGCTAATTTGAATATTTTGCTACCGTTGCCTCACTTGGCGGAGGTATGCGCTCTCAGAGTGCTCTAGTTACTAGATAGATATCGATAGACTGATGTGAAGTTTTGCGCCAATATATATGGCAGCACGGGAAGGAGGAGGGTAATACCTTGGTAGGTACGTTCATTTCTTCTGATGTTTAAAATCGAGGTTTAGGCTGGCAGACACAAGGTAGTTTTCATAGCAATACATGTGACTCTCTACTTATACGTGTCTCGACTTATGCGTTTCTCGACTTTTACGAACGTAATTTTGTAAACCTATCTCAAATTTTACCAAATGTGATCCCTACTCTCGAATTTTACGATTTGTTCTCCCGTCCGGTATTTTAATCGTTTTCGATGGAGAAATGTATTATTGAGCAATGTTTATTGTATAACACCAACTTCTTGAGGGATTAATAAACATGTAATCAATTGCTTTTGTATATATTTCCATGACACCGATGTAGAATGAGGAAAAAGTTCTTCCGGCTATCTTAACATAGTCCATGCTTGGAATACATTTTTCTTTGTACACCATTACGACCAAGTGTTGCCAATTAAGAATTTTTAAGCTAGATTTAGCATTAGTTTTGACGATTTAGCATTATATATTTTGTTTTAGCATCTAGCAGGAAAAACAGCGTCAAAACAGAATATTTAGCTGCCTTTTGGCATTATTTTTTAAAAATTATTTTTGGTAGTTATTAGCACAATAATGTAAAAATTCCAAGTCAATATATCCCATTTTGTACCAAAAATCACAAATCCTATAATTCACGTCAGTTGGAAGCTTAAACTGAACTTGTCTAATGAAGCCATGGGTGTGATCATGTTAAAATAATGGAGGGCTAACATGCCTATATAGTGTATTGTGTTAATGTAGTAAAAGGATTCTTTCTCCTAATTGGACAATAAATTTATCACTGCAGAATTTCCTAACCAAAAACGACCGTTGAGATACAAAGTTGAGAAAGCTGTAGGAAGCTGAGATATACAGTGGCAGGTATGACTATTCCAACATTCTATGAAACTGAACAATAAATATTATAGAAGAGATAAATTCTTTAGAAAGTCTGAATAATTGTTTTATAATTGCATGTCAAAACCAATCAGCATTTTCAACATTCTCAATTTTGTTTCAGTCCAAAATATTCAGACTAATCGCATCTTTTTAGAAATGTGATATTGCTTAAATGAAGTAGCTCAAGTACCATTGTATTTTTTTTTTATCAAATCAGCGCTAACACAGACGATGTGGAAAAAATTGCAGGTAATAGACCCACCTACTGGAAAAATTATGGTTTGCCAGTAATTTGATCGAAGTGTAGCAGTAAAACAAACATTTACTCAGAANAAATCAGCGCTAACACAGACGATGTGGAAAAAATTGCAGGTAATAGACCCACCTACTGGAAAAATTATGGTTTGCCAGTAATTTGATCGAAGTGTAGCAGTAAAACAAACATTTACTCAGAAGTTTAACTAGTGCAAAAATTGAAACCAACAAAATGATTCTATTAGTGTTCTGCCATGTGCTCAGAAAATATTAATATAAAGAACATTAGCGTTGTAAAAATTTTAAAAAGTACTGGAAAATTGTTATCAACGAGTAAAAACATTGAATTTATGTTACCCTTATTTTTTCGTCGAGAATTTTGCAGGAAAACCCAAATTTCATTTGGCAACACTATAATGTTACCTTATCTCGACTCTTACAAATGCATCTCGAGTATTACGATTTAATCCGGTCCTCATCTCTCGTAAAAATGGAGAGTTATATGTATCACGTTGTAATTACTATTATTATTAATATATTTCTATTTAAGTCACCTTACCCATAGTGTTAGGACTATCGCAACCATGGGCATATACAATGAAGAGCCTAGATCTACATAGTACAGATATTTTACACTATGTGACGGTGAAGCATATCGCTTCATGCGAAAGAAACTATTCTTAACTTTTAGATGATCATATTGAGTCTCAAACTCAGTCACGATATCAAGATGAGTACCTGCAACTTATGAAATAGAATGACATAAAATAAAAAAGAAAAATATTAGTAGCAAGTAAACGCGCTAAGAGCAGCTGGAACCTTGCCGACTTTATGGGAGGTACTAACCGTACAATAGGAGCTCAGAGCTGTAACCTTCACATTGAGTAACGCTCAAAATTATTTTTACCTCTGCATTTTTTATAATATCTGAATTACTTATTGAATACTCGACTATTTTAACTAAGAAAAATTTTATGAGTTGTGAGGGTATTCACGAACGCAAAAAAAAACAGTGGTTCAAAACTATTGGATTTCTGTGAAATATTTGATAAAGACAGGAGTCAAGAGTTTGAATAATTTCGATCATGCAATAACAGTACTATAGACTATACATAAGAGGACATGAACAGCAAAACCCAGGAATACTTTTTTCATTACGGTTTATGTAGCTACCACAATGAAGTGCAGTTCATAGAAATCTGTGATGTTTAGAGAAAAGGTTAGTTGGAAATAATTCAGTTATACTACGACCACGCCAAAGTTCTATTTATTTTTGATAGCATAACTGCTGTAACTAGCATTCGACAATTAACCTGAAATAATATATTTTTCTGATCTCCCCAAATTTATGCTGCTGATACATAATTTAGCACAGATAGAAGATTTACGGTATATGGATTGAGAACATGTCGAGAAGAGAAAGAATGAAAAATCGACAATTTCCGTTAACAAAGCGGCTCATCTAATTGCTATTGTCCCAAGTTTTCACAAAGTTTCTCTAAATCACCGATAAGGAATATTTACCTCATTTTTAATACTTTTGGATTTTTCATTTATTCAACAGGAAAGGCGTACTGTAGGATCGATGGGTGCATTTCCTTCGATGCTTGATGCACCTTTTCTAAAGAACAATGCAAACGAGAAGTAAAAGTTGCCAGGTGGAGCATTTTACCAACAAATGCTCTGCCAGACTCCAAGAAAAGTTGCCTGAGAGATTAATTCAGCAGTACAAGTCATGCCAAGCTTCTTCGTCCAGTTCGACGAATTCAAAGCAATTTGCAGTCCAGTTTTCCATGTTATTTATTCATTGCTACAATATATAACGCTTACGTTGTTTTTCTAACATCTTTACTGCTGTGATTCCCTCTGTAAAGTCAAAAGCATAAAATGAATTTGTCTCTAGGTTACAATAAAGGTAGTCAGCAAAATCACTTTTCAAAGTTTCGTTTACAAGTTCAAAAATGTAGAAAGCATACACTCGCTGGGTTCTATGCACAGGGAAAAAACTGCGGTGCAATATTTTTCTAAGTCTGTTCTATGCAACTTGCAATAAATTTACCTTTAATATTGCCATTGCTAGCATTTTTCGTGCTGCGTGTGCAATAACAGGTTGCAGCAAGCTTGATTTTTAGGAAATTTTGTTCCGTCGGAATCACCGAGGATGTCGCTTACTTGCGCACGCCTTTATTGTGGTCTTCAGAAGGTAAATATTTTTTTCCATCCATTGTTTTTCATAGTACATTGTAGTCATGTGTCCGTATACTAAAACACTTCTATAAACTGTGTTAATTGCTATATGGCAGGTCAATATTTTGTTAATATCTGAAGTAATATAAATCTCACATGAGTGCAAGTTGGTGCTCTGTAATACCGCAACAAGGTACGTAAGCTGTCCAAAGGCAGTTTGAATTCATGGACTATTTTAAAATTTATGAGTTGTTTCGTATAGTGGCCGCAAAAACAAAGTTCACTCCTGTGCTTCAAAGACAAAATTATCGCATAATTCGCCAATGACTTCATTTTTGCATTCCTCGTCATATCAGAGGGGAGAGAAGGATGGTATGACGTGTGTTGTTTTACCCCAGAGCCTCACATAAATCCCCGCTACACAGTCAGTCTGTGATCTATCAGAATTCCAGCAGAGTATACGTATGTTACACTGGTCGATGGGATGCTTCTTTCCTATCTTTTCACTGATTTTGTCACCATGCCAATTACTACCACGGCATCACAATGGGTCGAAAGAAGCTTAGAATTGAAGAAAAAACTCGGGCCGTCATCCTAATCGAGCTGGGATGCCGGTGAACCGCGTGAACTGAATGTCAGCCGAGTGTCCCTCTTCAAGCGAAGAAATAAGCTACCGCACTCCCTGCCAGCCAATACCGCCACGCAAAGGGGGATGTGGGTGCTGTGGGTGCAAGGAACAGACAGCAGCAAAGACTGGCAGGTGTTTCCTCTCTCTTGCGCCCACATCCCACCTTGCAGGGCGGTATGGCCCGGAAGGAGTGCGGCTGCTGACTTTTTACGCTTGAAGAAGGACACGCGTCTGGCATTCAATTGGACAGCTACTCGGTTCACCGGCACTCCCAGCTCGATTAGGGTGACGGCTCGAGTCTTTTTTCGCTAGTGAGCTTCATCTGACCCACTGTTATGCCGTGGTGGTTCTTGGTATGGTGCCAAAGTAAGTGAAAAGATATGAAAGAAGAGGCCCTTGAACCAGTGCAACATACGTGTACTCTGATACTCTGCTCAAGCTCTGATAGATCACAGATTTGTGTGTGGGGTGAAGCAACACATGTCACATCACCCTTCCCTTCCCTCTCATCTGACGGAAAATGCAAAAGTTAAGTCATTGGTGAATTATGAGATAACTTCGTTTTTGAGGCACAGGGGTAAACTTTGTTTTCGCGGCTACTGTATTTTAAACCGATTTTAGCTATCAGTCGCTTTATTGCACCGACGATAAGAGAACGCAAATGCTAAGGTAACGAAAGGAAGCATGGACAGCAAGAACCATGAAAGGAACCGATGTCTAGAGGACGTAGATACCAAAAGCAGACAAGACAAGAAAGTGTGGATGACAAGAGCCGTGGAGAGGGAACCGGCGATAAGAGAACGCTAATGCTAGGGCAAAGAAAGGAGGCGTGGACGGCAAGAGCCGTCGGAAAGTCACGTTCTTCAGATCAAGGGGACCTGACGGGATCACTAAGGAGATTCCCGACGATCAGGAATGCCGTGACTGCGATGCACCGCCAGAATTATCAAAAGCTCAATATTGTTCGTCAAGAGCATTTGACTCCACAATTGTGCTAATAATTGAAGATCGATGAGGTACTCAGAGATATGAATTATCGTGTTACATGCTTTACTCGTTCCCATCGCAAGTTCACTCCTACAATAAGATTTATATTCACGATAAAAAACTTCACTGGATTTAGAACAACTCCTGTATATGTTAACATAAATTTCATCTCTTAAGAGAAATAAACAAGACATTTGAACTGACTTACGCGTATTGTTCACTGGATTTAGAACAACTCCTGTATATGTTTATATGTTAACATAAATTTCATCTCTTAAGAGAAATAAACAAGACATTTCAACTGACTTACGCGTATTGTTGTTAAAATGAGAAACGAGTTATCATCGGCGTTTTAAAGTCGATAGAGGCAAAAGGCCGCCCTCATCAGTAACGAAAGGGTTCCTGTTACAGTGAGCGTATGTAACAAAATGAAAATGTTGTCACGGTACCAGCACGCATTGGGATGTTATTGTAATGCGGACACTCGAACATCCCAACGCCATTTGCCTCATTCACCCCGCTCACTGTATGTATGTCAGAACATCATCCCTCCTTTCGAAAGTTCGTCTCTGTGGAAAGCGGCATTCCATTTATCCGGGTGAGATATAGGTAATTTTTGTTCACTGGAAGCAACACGAAACGGTTGTTTCGAATATTGCACATCACATTTTTTCAAACGCACCGACATTAAATATACAGTAAAAGCGCATCGGATGTAGCGTGTGCATCTAAAGCTGCAGAGAGATGCCATGAACTCGCGAAAAAGAGACAATAGACTATTATAATCAACAAGAATCAGAGAGAAAAAGTATAGGTATACTGGAGTTCAGCTGGTATGTTCTCTCTCACCCAACATATCCACCAAGCCTGCGTCAAATGGTTTGAAGTCTTTTTCGATGTGAAAAGCAATTGACTGTAAAAAAATTGAAGAAGACCAAGTACTGGAAAAATTTTGGTGATCAACTTCTTGTGCACAAATCTAGCTGAATATTCCCCAAGAGGACTCAGAAAGCAATGTGGCGACGATAGCCTCGTCAACAACTTCCAATTCTCTTCAGACTTACCCAACGTCACTAAACACGCATTTGTCACGCAGCCATGCTGTACATACTGCAATTTTTAAAACGCAAAAAAACATAGATTCTGCTTGACAAGGTTTTCATACCACTTAACAAGTGAGAGGAACGTTTATATCGGTTGCATTTATTATTGTCCGTGCTGGTGATATAGAAACTCAATTTGAATGCAAATTATTGCTAAAATATAATTTATTTTTCATCCATATGAATAATCAAACTATCCACGGAAAAACAACCACACAAAAGTCTAGAGCGTTTTGAGAGTACATACCTCCGGCAAGCAAGGCAAAAGGTTCCAGCAATTTTATTAAAGATCCGTTCATAAATTTTTTAGTTATGCTGCTAACAAACTTTTTGATAAGCAGTCAAACACACAAACAGACCAACGGTCATCACAAAAATTTAATAATTTATGACTTTTAACATTACTAAACACTCCTGCAAACTTTATAAAGATCCCAACGTAATTTTTGAGTTATTGTGCCAACAAGCATAAAATTAAACACAGCCATAAACAAACCAACGAACAAATAGATCGTCACAAAAGTTTGGTCATTCACGTTTCGTACTTTACCAAACAACTGTTGTAAATATCCTAGAAATCTATCTGTAGGTTTTTGAGTTATGGTATTAAGAAAAATGAGGCAGATAAACAAACAAGCAGATATACGGATTTTCACCAAAAATTGATCATCTGTTCCTCCTAACATACTTAACAGTCCCTGTAAATTTTGTAAAAATCCGTACCTAACTTTTTGAGTTATCTTGGTGAGAGACAGACAAACAGCCAAGAAGACAGACAGACAAATTCGACGGAAACATCACCTCCTTGGCGGAGGTAATAAAGAATTTAACTGAGGCGATACAGATAATATGCTCCTCAACTGTACAACAACCTATTGGATGTTATAAAATCTGTTTCACCAAGCCTGGCAGGGTTACAAAAAAAAATATTCATTCGGCGCACACCATGCACTCGGCGGTGCCCTGTGAACCGAACCGAGCCATCCGCTTCTTTTACAAGCGGATTAGAATAGTTTATTTTCACGGAGAAACTTTGGTTGCTAACGCAACAAACATCTCCAAGATAGAGTTCCCAGAGCCTCATAAAACTGACCCTTCAAACTCCTGTAGGAAAAAAAAAAAGCACAGAAGAAATACTTCCCTCCCAAGTTTAGCTGGTTATAGAAGATTTCTGTGAGGGAAAGGAGAATGTTTTACGACGATTTGTGAACTTCATATAAATACTATATGCGTTCAAACTGCAGATATTTTGTCAACAGGAAATGATAAATGTAGGAACGGAAGGGAACGAGGAATGGCAAACATGTGCGCGCACAAAATAAGAGAAGATATAGCAAGCTATAGGAAACTAATACAGGCTATTTCCATCATACGAGGAGTGTATGAAAAGTTTTGAGCAGCAGAAAAACTAAAAGAGATAAGGGAATTTTGATGGTTTATTTTTAGCTTTATTTTCAATCGTTTTAGAGTCTCGAAATTTGGCAGGAATACTTACAAAAGATTGGACTTTCAATCAAAAAATCATTGGTTTGACCATGCATCAACGCTTCTTATATAGCGATACCGACACTCTTCATAGGCCTCTTGTAGAAGCAGACTTTTTTGAAGAGAGCAAAGGGATTGTCAATGTACGTATGAGTCAATAATTATAATACATAAAAAAAATAGATTAAGATGCGCTTGCATGTTCACCTTCGACAGTATGGGGTTCGAAGAGCTGCTAACAAAAATCTGCAAAGGAAAAAAAGCTACCGTAAATTTCAAAGGATTAATTAAGGTCTTTAGAAGATTGAGTTCATAGTAATGACGAACACAATTTTGTTCTGTTAAGTGCATTCGTCAAAATATTACATGCCACACAAGTCAGTTACCCAGGACTGAAATAGTTTACTGAGGTGACAGAAGTGAATGAGCTGGTGACGAAAATAACATTTAGCATGAGGCATTCATTTCCTGGCACTACCGTGCACAGTTCGCACGGCACAGCGCACACCCGGTAAATACCGTGAAAATAGTGCCGGCATTGATCACTACCTAATTAAATCCAAAGACAACAAGAGTAGGCAACAAGCTATGTCACTGCAACAATGTTCATGAATATTGGGAGGAATGTTTACAGATTCGATGGAAGACAAAATGATACTACGATACTATCACAAATAATGTACCCGGTATTACTATATTCATCGCTGAAATAGCATTCATAATTACCTCCGCCAAGGAGGTTATGTTTTCGTCGTGTTTGTCTCTCTGTCTGTCTGTCTGTTCGTCTGTCACCAGGATAACTCAAAAAGTTATGAACCGATTTGGATGAAATTTACAGGGATTGTTAGGTATGTTGGGAGGAACAGATGATTAACTTTTGG
>LQNS02278159.1:4132920-4155237 GCA_001587735.2 Parhyale hawaiensis | reverse complement strand
CCTGCCCTCAAGGTTTTTGAGAGAGAGACTCGTGCTGCGTGCGGAGCGCACTCTTTCACTTTGGAGGCTGTCAGATGTCGAACTAATCAGTTCTGTCGGTGCTTCGTGCCCTGGTCGGCTAAGGTTTGGTATTTGTCGCTGGCATCGGCTTTTGGTCGTATAGGCTTGCAGGCGTTTAAGTCAGTTGTTAATGGTTTTTGCTGGATTTCCTTTAGCAGCGTTTTAGGCTTCCCGGTGTTGAAAGATGCTTCATTTGGGTTGTATTACCTGTCCGTGGGAGCTCAAGCGTGAAGTTATAATAATATTAATGATATGTCGACGGAGGGCCCTCGTTTGTGTGGTGATGAATGTTTTTTTTATCAGCAGGATAATGCAGCAGTCCACACTGCCCGTTTGACTAAGACTTTCATTCAAGAAAATGGGGACCACGTTTTACGTCATCCAGAATGTTCGCCAGATTAAACCCAATAGAAAATCTTGAGGGATCGATGGTGAGGGATGTTTACGGAAATAGTAAACGATTTGTGACAGTAAACAAAGTTTGTGATGCATTCTTTAGGAGCTGGGACAACATTCCTCCAACCCTCATATCTAATTAGTATGCCACAAAAACTCTGAGTTCGTCAACAAGAATGGAGGCAGTACTGATTACTAAGTTCAAATTTTGCTCACCTCAACGTCCTGTCGAAAGGTTACCTACGATTTCTGTTTGTGGTCTTATAATTTTGATCAACTGAAAACTCATTAGCTATTTGACAAAAATGTACATCTCTTAATAAATTTTTACAGCAAGTAATTTTTGGCTTTCTCACCTTTTACCTTTAGGAATTACTGATCCCAAATACAAGGAGTTTATTTATTTATCACTAAAACGTTATTACTTATTACATTTTCAAGTGGTCCTAAACTTTTGATGAGGAGTGTGTATTTAAAAATTCTATGTACTTTTCTTACTCGACTCGAATTTACTGACCCACTATATCCAAATATTAATTCCATACATTCGATATCTAAATTTAAAGTTCCATGATGCTATAAATTTATATATGATAATGACACCTCTTTATAAACTTTAAAACATTACACAGTTTTCTGCACAGAGTACCGCAGTTTTCATATGAAGCATCATTCACTCATCAGTTTTTCTGCTATTCTTCCCACGTCGTTGCCATTTATGCAAGACAATAACTAGCCATTACCCCTACAACGTCCGTACGTAATTCACTTACAAGCAGGTACCTATTATCCGATCAAATTTAAAGTAGCTTATGTTTCCTCTCAGCTCGCTCGGGCAGCAGGAACTGGGGTAACTGACAAAGATTCAATAGGAGGGACGATGATGTCGGACGTGTCAGCCTAGCTATGGAGATGGTCGCATGCGTCTAAAGATTTCCAATAACCCATTTTTGATGTGCCTTACGCCAATGCAAGTCCACATTATCCGCTATTGGAGGAGCTTCAAGTGAATAAGCTCTCGGTATCGTAACACTTGAGATCTTTTTATGGAAATTTACGCTATGATACGATCCAAAAATCAGAATCTGTATCTAACGAACACAGTTTTCGATGTACGGCTGAAAACAAATTACATCAGCACTTCTCAACAATTTGCAGAAACGAAAAATTGATTTCATATTCTTTTGCAGAGCATACACAAGAAGCTACATGCAACGTCTTCCCTTTCTATAGAAATAAAATCCTGACAAAACAGAAATCATATTGGCTAAAAAAAATTTTTTCAAATGAATCTACGCTTTGTTTCTGTCGTATGCCGCAAACAAGCACTTTCGGCCAAGCACTGATGTAATTCTCCTATGAACAAAAAAATTCTAACATTTCAATCGTGCACCTCCGTACATGAGATGAAGCAGACAGCAATGCTCTTGGACTTGGACTAAAAAATTCAAAGTTTCCACCTATTGAAAGATGCAATAACCTTTACTCACTCTTTGCCGTTCAGAGGCAGCAATCTCGTGTATCCTCTTGTCTCTTCAGAACAGGGAGAGGAGTTTCAGTTTCACTCGGAGGTCTCGAGTAGAAAATGACCGAAGATCTCAGTTACAATTGAACTGAATCTTTGATACTACACACGCATTGGTCGCTCCGAACAACGGAGTATTCAAGTGAACGGAAAAAGGACACAAAATAAAAATTAATCGGGGTGAATATCCGCGGCGAACATTGCGGAATTTGCATGGAAACCCCACGTAAAAGTTTCGTTGGCGCGGTTCAGATTAACTCTCTTCAGCGAGTCGTGTTTGGTTTCAAAGCGATGGAGTGAGCGCGTACCGTGAGGGCGTCCACGGCGGCGCACAATACGAGATGAGCAGGCTTCAATCGGGGAAATGCACTGAGAATGTCGTTAGAAAAACACATGCGTTTTTTCTTTAGCCGTGCGTCCGTTGGACTTCAAAGATTTTTTTCCTTAAAATCAGTACAGCACACAATATACAGTTATACTCCGTCAGAGATGAAACAAATAAGAGGAAAATTTGTGAAAATAAACAAATAGAGTCAAATAAAGTGGCTATGCGAAGCACATAGTACAAGAGATATATTGTCTATAGAAAACTATTGTGGGGAAGCTATGTACGTAAGGAAATTCATAAGCCGGTGACGACTGCGTGAGTTGAAGGTGCGACGCCAACAAAGCGTGAAGTACAATATATTCAACACAAGCGGTGTAAATAACTCGATCAGTTATTCATAAACGCCAACTATGATTTATGTTATAGGTACTCCGTCATAATATAATAAAAAATGAATGAGGTGGATATAAAAATGAAAATGTGTCCAGTCTCTCAAACGTGATGTTATTTTACTACCGAAAGTCCACCTCCGGCAAGATTTGTGAAGCAATGACAACATGTTAACTGACTACCCTTCTGCGTATTGTGAGTGATTTTTCCCATAGGAAAATGAATAGGCTTTTCTACCGAATGACGTCTGTAGTACACATCATTCTCTAGGAATGTATGTAATAAGACATATCGGTAATTTTTGACACAGAAATACGGATCAACAAAGAGAGATAAATATAACCTGAAACATACGAAATACGCAAAAGATTAAGCAGAAACAAACTTCGCGAGCACACTTGTGAAGAATTTTGTTAACCACAAAAAAATCTGAATGAGTTGAAGAAGACTTTTTTTTACGCCAGTACACATTGTTTAGCATAGGAAAGACTTCTCACTATCAGCATGATATATAGTCTAGATGAGACTCAGGTATAATATGTGCGCCCAGACGTTAGACACTTATTCTAGCTGAACTGACTTTCGTAACCTTGCCTAACCTATTCTTAACTAAGCTAACCCAACACTTGCTCTGAGGTAGGCCACATACTCTGTACAATAGTTTCGCTGCTACATTACGCCGAGAAAGCTTCATTTCTCCCAATCCCAGTTAAATGTGTCGTTTTACAGCCGCAGCAGTGCCACACTAGGTGCTAATAAGCCGAATTTCAGGCACACATGTTCACTTTATTATTGAGCTACATACTTGGCAACTGTGGGTATACACGGCACCAAAACTGCTAGTTACCACCAGCCACAGCTGTGTCACTTCAGTCATATCTACTCAGTACTGCGTTTTGTGACACCTGGTTAACTTCTGCAGCCTCAGCGTGCCCTGTGCTGATATGAAACAGGCGCCAATTTTTAACTATCAGCTACGGGAATAATGTGCTATGACTAAGGGCCTTGTGTTTTGAGGGCCAAAATGCTATCCTTATTCGTTAGGGTTCCAGTGTAGTACGGGGTCTGCCTCGAAGTATGAGTTAATTAGGTCACCATCGGCTAGATGAAAATAGATTACGCTATAGTTAAGAAGTAGGTTAGGATAGGTTCGAGCCAGCTGAATTGTCTCAATGGCTTTTTTGAAAGTTAAGAGGTTTTATTTCGTTTCTGAAGTAGGTAATATAAATTTCACGTTAAAGTCGATGCTCTGAAAAACCACAACTAGGTACGTAAACTAACTAAATTTCCCTTGCAATCAAGCAACGTTTAAAAAGTTATCAGTTGTATGGTATTTTAACCAATTTTTACTGTCAATCGTTTTATTGCAGGTCTATGAAAATGCCCAATAAAAGGACGTTCGACGGTTATCGAATAGGAGCTGATTGTTGCAGGCCTTGCAGATGGTTTGTCTCTCATGTATTTAGCCAAGGAGCTAGGGAGAGATTAGAGAACTTTGTTTTCATACGTGGAGAACCTCAACACCAAATCAAGGAAAGATAAGAACACCAGGAAAACTCTTTCACCTCAAGATATTAGAAAAATACGCCGAAAGTCACAAGCAGCCAAACAACAGCATTACATGAGAAAGCTGGCACCGCTCTTTCGTCCAGATCAAGCCTGTCGCCACGCCTCCGCTGAACAAAACCCACAATAAAAAAGCATTGCTTGAGCACGAAAATACATGAATACAAGCTTCCAAAATGTTTTCTTTGCTGATGATGCTAGAGCTACCCTAGATGGCCCGGATGGATGGGCCAACATGTGGAGTCCTATTAATGGGAGCCCCTATTCCACATCGATTGCGACGCCAACAAGGAGGTAGAGATGCTATGTTTTGGGTCGGTATCATAGATGACGAGCTTATGGATCTTCTCGCGTGCCAGAGAGTGTCAAACTTGCGAGATAAGCTTATATGGCGTTTCGAAATGAGTGTATGTCACCATAGCTCGATGACCTATCATTGTCACTTCACCGTTAAATAAAATGATTTTCATGCACGGCAAAGCTCCATCCCCTTCAACGAGGTTAACACTACATTCCTTAGAACTCTGGATATCAGAAGAGAGCGTCTTATGACTTGGGTCACCTTCCTCTCCTGACCTTAACCCCATTGGAACGCACTAGTCAATTAGGAAAAGGGGGTTTATGATAAGGGAGTCCAATTTACATCGAAAGATAACCTCTGACTGAAAATTACTGTTGTTGCTGGTACCTTATCGTCTCAAGGTCACCGACTGACTTCCCCAGTAGATAAAAGACTATTTAAAGTAATTTCAAAGAATGGGAGCTATGTCGACGAATAACTTGCTTCTCTAACGCATACCAGTAAAAATCTTTCATTATCTTTATTTATATTGTTTATGATGGTTCATTGTTCGAATTAAAAACAGTTATAATTCCAAACACTGTTTCAGTATGATAAATGTACATTTTCAGCGACCTACAATACAGAGGTTTACAGTTAATATTGCTTCAAAATACAGAAGGACGCACAACTTTTAAAATATTACATGAATTCATTCGGAATTTGGTTAGTTTATGTACCTAGTTCCGGTTTTTCAGGGAACCAACTTTCACTTATGTGAGATTAATATTACATGACTTGTAATAAAGCGATTTACACAGTTTAGAATAGGCCCCTAACTTGACTTACAGACCTACATATTACACTTGAATCTCAGGAAGGCCACTTATTATACAAACATCCTTTGTTAATGCAACACAAGCGACGATGCAGGGAGAAAAAATCTGCATTTTCCTTTCTTTAGACATACGATTTCACTTCAGTACCAACCATGCACATCATTGCTGCATCTAACCCACAATATAAAGACCAAAGTTTTGTAGTGACCACAGAAAAAGCACCAAACGCAAAAGACCGAAGAGCCCCACCTTCGTACAGTTTTATATTAACAACAGAGCTATTCAATAAAGTCAAGACGCAATGGAGACAGGAAAAAAGCGCTCCAGGAGAGAAAAGTACAAGACTGAGCGCGAGCGGCCAAGTTTATGATGGCAAACTAAAGTGATAAGCCCATCCGCACGGAAGATATTAGGAGCAAGAAATGCGGAGCGCGGAGGCTAGAAGATGCTAATGGCGCTAAGCTGCGCTCTGGGGCCAAGCAAGTGGACTCACTAGCAGTGAGGCAGATGTTGTAGCTATGAGTTTACAGAATGGTTACATTCATTTGGAAAAAAAGATGAACGTTTTCTACGCAACTCCAATCAAAGAAGATAACGGTGCCAGGCGACATTTTGTTGTCACAGTAAATATTTATAGGAGATTAAATCAAAATGATATTTTTATCACAGGTATATCATAGATAGCCAAACGTTAGAATAGGAATAGTTAGAAAATTTATAGTGGAGCCCAAGCAATAAATTTATTCACCACTTGAAAGTAATTATATATTTCAAAACAACATCGATGCCTCTTATTTGTCTTCACTGACTTCACACGTTAGGAACAGAGATTGCTTTTGTTCAAGTTACCATGTTCCTTACGTAATATATCACATCGACTTACATACATACAGTATATTTAATTTCTAACTATAAAAATCAACCAAAATAGAGCCGCATAGAAATTCGAAACGCGAGGCAGAGGATTTATGATCACATTAAGCGACTTGGAAGTCCTCGTAATAGCCGCTGTCCGTGCTGCCTTTCCCCATATCCTAGTAAGCTGCAAGTGTTTAAAAAAAAACCGGCTTTTAGTGCCGTGCATATGCGAGCAGCATAAAAAGCAATAATCGAGCTGCAAGTTCCGCTGTATAATAATCACTGCAGCACCTGCATACATCATACACAGAACACAAACACCCGATGTCGTTTTTATTTGTAGACACATATATTATGTACTATTGTGTAATAAGCTACAGTATACGTTTAATAGCAATGGACGTAGCACAAATTTGTACAGAAATGAAGTAAATTGTTAGAAGCGTGCACATAGTATAATAACTAGAGACCGGATTTATTGCAGTTTCTGGCGTTTGTGCAACAACTGCTATAAGTGCAATAACTGAAATATGTGCAATAAGTGCAATAACTGCAATAAGTACAATAACAGCAATGAGAGTTGTAAATGCAATAGATCAAGCCGTGTTCACATGTCTCTTGTAACGCGTTCACTCAAACTAATAGACGCGGCCCGTTGATTTGAGAGAAGCAGCTACAGCAAACGCAGTATAGTGAAGAATGAAGCATGTCCCTTTTTTTGAATGCGCTGCGTCATTCAAGTTCAGTAAACAGAACTTATAAATGCTGAATTTATCCTCTGCAGCGTTCACAGATCATGGATAAGTCGTCAAAAAAGCTTTTTTATCTTCACTTTAATGATCAGAATCGATGTACAGTATATCCGTTTAACAGAAGAAAACTAGAAAACCTTATATATTGAAGGAACACGGACACCATCTTTGATTTTTGAAGTCCAACTGATTGCTCTGTGTTGAGTTCTCTACTGTCGGTTTATCAAGCTATAAATATTTATAAAATATACTGTTCCTAACAAAATCAGTCTATAAGAGTATGGGACACGAATGTGACTTCAAACCGACGCGAAATATAAGCGAAAATGTAAAGAAACGATATCATCACTGAATGCGTGGCGTCATTCATATGAATGAAGGACACTTCTACGTGTGGACAGAGTAAAAAACAGTTGACGCAGAGCTCGAGTTCATTTTCATGATTGAACGCGTTACAATGAGGGACGTGGGAACTCATTGCACTTATTATCACTGCCACTGGTCACAAGACTTCGAACGCCGTGATAATTAGTTCCCTTATCAATTATTATCACCCGCCAACGAAGTGAGAGAGGTGATAATATTTTCGTTGAAGATTTAAGTATATATATTTGTATATAAATTATATAAATATATTTGTAAATATGTATACATATTTGTCGGTTCACCCAAAATGTGGGGAGTTTGGTGGGTTGACTTAGATGTGACCCGTGCAAAAAAAAACTTTACCTAGCTGGCCATAAAAATGACGGCGTTGAATTTTCCTCCACCAGAGCGAATTTGCCTTCACCGCGGCAGATGATCTGGAGCACTAGGCGTTCTATTTTTTTTTCCATGTTATTCTTAGGGAAGTAGTATAGTAGGGGCGTAGCGATGCAACCTTGTTGGACACAGCATCTATGTATGAGAAAACTAGGACTAGCTGGCCATCAAAAATGACTTCGTTGAATTTGCCCCACCGCGGGTGATAGTCTTATACCACGAGGCGTTCTAGTTGCTCCATGTAGTCGTTGAGTAAAAATATAATTAAGTTGCAATATCTCAAAATTTGACAATTAAATTTTTATAACCTTTTCCGCCCGGGGGATACATCTTGGGAGCAGGTAAAGCGAGATATTTGCAATAATCATTCTCGCCATTGGGAAGAATTGTAAATTAGCGCAAGCGCAATGTATACAAACAATTGGTATTTGAAACTGATATAGGTGTCCGTTGATAAATTGACATGCTATTCCCGCTTGCTATCGGACTTTTTTTTCCTCTAAATTTTTTGTTGTATTTGCCTTTTCCTTGTTTTCTATTACTTCCACTCCTATTGCTTAGGTGCAATAGGAGCAATTTTTACTTGCAATATGAGCAATTCTTAGCTGCAATAAGAGCAACTTGTAGGTGCAATGAGAGCAATTTTTAGGAGCTATAAATGTAATATTTTAAATGCAATAAATCCGGTCTCTAATAATATCACTGTAATATCTCACAATATCACTATTGTCAGTGCAATTTCCAATGCGAGATGAATGTTTAAATTATAAGACGTCCATATTGCGACAATCTGCAAGCATTAATGCTTAATAAAATCAACATTTATGCTTATCAGGATTGGCTTGATTTTTTTCAAAGACGTTGAATATCTAAAAGACGACCATATACAGCAAAAATAGGGTAACAAGCAAAATATGATAAATACATCATTGCGATTGTTGACATAAACATGGCTGTTTATGACGCCTGACTAAAACAATATACGTCCTAACGCAATTATATACAGGGAAACCCAAAGATATTATTACCGGATAATAAAGTACTTGACTAAGCCAAATAATATACATTATATCCCAGCGCGCTTATTTAGATGAAAGTCCAAAAACAACACCACTGTTTTGAGTATTTCAGCCTCGTAGTGCTGCGATGTTCCCAGCAGACAGACCAAGGACAGAGCTATCCGTCTCTCGCTCCCACCGGACGCATCCATTCATTGAGTATATTCTGTGGACGGTCGCAGTGTGGCGTTTGTATGCCAGCGGGGGCCGAGGACAGCGATATATGCTTTATTTCCTGCAATGTTTTGTGTAAACCTAAGGCGGTCGCCGCCGCACCTGCACCCTAGCGCCTGCTGCTGCTTGTGAGATCACGTGCGAGCTTCAGGGATAGCCTAAAATTATGCGTAACCCAAACATAATTTTTGGCGGCTCCATTATTGTTAGTGCGTTTGCTTTGATTATGTTAAATTGCGTTTTCACGAGCATGAAGTGGGGATGGGCTTCATATGGAACACACATTTACATATTGGGAATGACATTCATTTCAAAAGAATGAAGTTTCAATACATTATGCGGAAACAGGACATCCCTCTTTTCTAAGGATTTTTGCTAGGAGCCGGTCAACGGCAGAGGTAAGGGTTTTCTTTCGCAGAGGACGTTATTGACGCTGAAAAATCTTTAGTTAATAGCAACAGCCGCCCAAAGCTCTTAAAACGGACACCCATTACTTTAAACTTTCCTTTTGACGATGACCCACAGGTTTTTAATGAGATTCAAATCTGGGCTATTTGGAGGCCATACCATCACAATGTCCAGGGGTATAATCATGTTAAAAACCATGGTTTTTCGTTAAGAAAAGGACGGCAACTAGTCCAGTAAGCAAGGCCCGAAACCTCTGCTATGGAGCTCGCATATTACGATTCTGCATTAGGTTTTACCCCTTCCTTTACCTAGTATGGTCCAATGTTGACATCGCCTTTGCTTCCAGCCCTAAACATTACCTACGCTTCCATCGTTTTTCTGTCAGCGAATCTGAAATCTGGGTTGTTACCCTATTACCTCTCATATCCAATCAGATGGCCGACCATGCGGCTCATCAAGGATGGCACGACACTAAACCGTGAATGTAACATTCTTGAAATCCATATTCAGATCCGTGTGCATGAGCCTATTCTAGCCCTTTGGTTTGGTGATTCGTGGAATTCGGGTGTGTGATTAGTGGAGGTCGTCTTACGGGTTGCAGTACTTTGTCAAGGGCTTACATAATTATGCTCCGATCGAGTAGTTTTATATATTTCTGAGAGGCCAGCTTCATCAAAACCAGCCACGCTGGTTTCATTCGGTGTCTTTGCCATCTGAATCTTCAGTCGCGAATATCCCGTGTAGATAGCTTCCTCAAATAATATCGGATTTGGTGTTTTCCTCCCCGTCTTGTCACAATGCACAAAATTCATGACGTTTTAAAGGTTACGATTTATATTTTTCGATACTAATAATGTAGTCAAGCATTTGCCAGGCATGAAAGTTATTCTAGTACGATCGGCATCAGTAAAACCAACTTTCTCGCTTATGTTTATACAAGGACGTCAATTTGCGTAATGGAGCCGAACAGCTTCCACATTGATGTTCAATATAAATGTGGTCAAATCAGAGTTTACAATATTTCAAATTTTGCTCTAAAATATTTCATTTGACTAAGATTATTTTTTCTAAACATATGTTGATGTAAAACATATTCACCTCCACTTTTACTTTGTCGCAGAAACATTTATTTGCATAATCAAGGCGAATACATACTAAAATTACAAGTTTGGGCGAATATGGCCAGAAGATAACAATCAACTATTGTTCATTTATGATACTCCCTCTGTTCTAAAATAGTTGTGCCCAAATGTTATTCATGTTATTCCGATATAATTTTTCCCTTGGATAAAAAAACAAACACCAAAAAGAACAAACTGGAAACATCCATCGGTACTAATGTCGGGGATGAACTTGGTAAGCCTTGTGGACATGGTTTTCGCTACGTCTTTTTTTATTAACCCCGAATTCCCCAACAAATGAACTTTTTGGCTGTGGAACAACTATTTCAGACAGAGGGAGTATTAACTACAACCCAGTCAGAAATCGTCTTCGGCAACGCTGGTAATTATCGGCGTACCCAGGATTTTCTGGGCTGTTATGAACGGGTGACCAAATAAAAAGTATTTCAACGGCATGCCACCTGAAATATCTTGATAGACGCCCCTTGATTACAATGGTTGATTTTCTCCTGCATAGTCGCCCATTGTGATAGGCAATTATCGCCGACATTCTTCCTAATTAAGATTTCATTTTTCAGCATATAACTGTTTTACGTTTTTATATATATATATATATATATATATATATATATATATATATATATATATATATATATATATATA
Organism: Parhyale hawaiensis; assembly: GCA_001587735.2. Taxonomy (NCBI): domain Eukaryota; kingdom Metazoa; phylum Arthropoda; class Malacostraca; order Amphipoda; family Hyalidae; genus Parhyale; species Parhyale hawaiensis. The sequence goes on along the minus strand of LQNS02278159.1, from coordinate 4,144,057 downwards.
TATATATATATATATATATATATATATATATATATATATATATATATATATNACAAGATCACAAGCAAGACACAAGCACGACACAAGCACGACACAAGCAAGACACAAGCAAGACACAAGCAAGACCGGTTCACAGACTTTTAGTATAATATAGATAGATAGATAGATAGATCAGACGTCAGAAGGGGCGGGCTTTAGTCCCTGCCCCGTTTCAAGAATGAAACAACCCCTTGCAAAAATAATATGGCCCAAATTCCCTGTATAATCGAGCAAAATACTACTATGAAATATCTAACAATGCTCATTATAGTATACAGGTAACGCTGCTAATTCATATGACAGTGGTACCTTTCACCCTTATGAATTAGGTAATAAATCGTATGAATTAACTTCTTCAGTTACACAGATAAGTAACATTTTTCTTTTTTTTTTAACCAAAAACATTAATATTTTACTGGAGACTATTTTAAAGCTCATTTAAATTCTTAAGAAGGTTAGTAAATCTATTCAAGTGTTCAGATGATGGGGTTTATTATTATAACTACCCGCACTGTCAAAATTACAGCGAAGAATTTGTGATGAACCATGATGACCCGTATTCATTGACTACCCGCACTGTCAAAATTACAGCGAAGAATTTGTGATGAACCGTGATGACTCGTATTCATTGACTATCCGCACTGTCAAAATTACGGCGAAGAATTTGTGATGACCCGTATTCCTTGACTACCCGCACTGTCAAAATTACAGCGGAGAATTTGTGATGACCCGTAATGACCCGTATTCATTGATCATAATTTCCCTATTAATGCTAGGGCTGAGCAGCGCCAAGCTGCTGAAAAGCAATGTGTTATTATTTTTTTTCTTGCCCTCAGTCGATATTGACTCCTAATAAATACCGAGCTCTGCATCCAGGATACTGGCGCTGCCATATAACTCGGAAGCTTTTCCTCAACTGAAATGTTATTTTGTTGAAAGAAGAAACCAAATTGGAGAAAATTATTTGCTGCCAAGAAATGTTCGTGTTCTTTTTCCGCCATCTGACCGCTGAAGAATATCTTGCCAATGCTTCGATGATTATGCAGCCAATTAGAGCATCAGCGTAAACTCAGGGCAGCTACAGCACAGATGAAGGAAACCTCAGAAGAGAGTACGAATCACGATGCAATAGATTGTTTAGAGAAGCTGTATGAATCTGCAATGAGTGAACTTCAACGTTGTAAAGGAAGAAAAAAAAACTAATATTGAGATATACGTTTCCCATCTCGCTGATCAAGAAACGTTTGCCATCATCTGCAATTTGGCCTATTTTCTACCATTCAATTTTCAAAGAAGCTTGACTGGATAACCATGGACAGCCTCCAACCTGGGCTAATTTCCACCTATATTGTTTTGTTACAGCGTGAAAGAACATGGATAAAGAGACAAACAAACAGATAATCAAATAAACAGATAAATATGCATCGGTCTTTTTTATATTGTAGACTCGTGGACACGAGCGGGAAAAAGTCACTGAATAGTCGATATTCTTGCTCAATATAGGCCTGTGCGGAATCTTCTCTTGTCTGACTTTCTTCTTCACTTTCTTCAATGATCCTAAATCGGGCTCTCATCTTTGGGTCCTCCTTTCTCTGACTTGTCGTTTCCACATTTTCCCGCTCACGCTCATCAGCAGCTCTTATTCCCTTCTGTAACCTTTCTACTTCAAGTCTTTCTTGACACTGTCGCATAGACGCTTCATATCTCTCCATTGGTAGCACGTTTTCGTTCTAGAGATTGTAGTAATCACGTTCTTCCTTTACGATCCCAATCTTCTTTTTTATTGAAACGTGCGTCTTCCATAGAGAGAAGCACAAGTAAAATCTTGAGTAAAACACTGTAATAAACTGGAATGCATCTCAAGTCAGCTTATATGCAATGTGAGTGTACCGTAGCCATGATACTGCCGTGCAAGCTCAAATATCTGCTTCATTGAAGTACTGAAATTTCAGCCTTTGAAGCGAAACTGTTCCGTCAGAGAATGTATGCAAGAAGAAATGATTGTCTACTGCCCGTGAAAAATCATTAATTCGGGAGTGGTGCTCCGTTGATCATCTGCTGAATTTATGCGTCGTGACCTGAGAGAAAAAAGTTATAAAATCGGACTCCAGAAGCTGCATGCATATTGTTTCGATTATAAGAAGTATTTGAAGCAAGAGAAGTCTTCTGATAAAGGAATAAGGATCCCACTTCGCCATCTTGTGCACCTGGTCATCGATCTCTATGAAAGCGTAACTTAATAACAAAATCTGCAACCTGGCCTATTTTTTTGCCTATCTATTTCTTGAAGAGTGGACACGAAATAAATAAATACCCGAAGCGTTTTATTACATTAGGATTGATACGTACTACTAACTTTTAAATGAAACTAAACTGTTTTTGAAAGTGGTTATTGTATGACAGCGTAAGCTAAAATTACAAAAAACGTTCTTGTTTTTATAGTAAGCGAGAATTTGAAGGCTTGACTACTTTATATGATACGTAAACACAATGAAGAAAATATAGCAACATATTACAACAGGTAAATGTCAAGTAAATAAGGGTGATAGTACTGCTAAATAATAAAAGCATTTTTCAAGAATATAACAGAGAAATGAGTAAAAAAATTATATGAATGAATTGAGAGCAAAACGTATGAATTAGCTTTTAGCACAAACTAACTTTCGTATGAAATAAGTAGCGTAGGAAATAAATTCGTATGAATTACCAGCTTTACCTCTAATTGTTTTGCGTATTTTCAGGTTTTTCTTCTTTCCTGTCACTGAGAAGCAAAAACTTCAACGATATGCATGGACGTAAGTCAATTGAACATTATTTTTTAGTGTTTTCTAATTTTATGGACGCTTTGCAAACTTACCGCAGTTACCTATCATTATTACCTTTTGTGTCCCTCGTTAATCAGTATTGCAATCATTGATCGAATATAACCATCTACTGATCTATATTCGTTAGGTTTTATTAACAAAATATCCCCATTAGGTCTATATAAAATAACAATAAATTTTACACTGTATTAAGGCTTACGTTTCCTGAAAGCATGTACGGTCAATATATCTACATGGCGATGTAACTTCAAGTCGCATAATATAACTCTATTGTCACTTAGAGTTAGTGAAGTTGTATAGAAACGTAAGAAACGTACTTGAGCTGGAATAACAAGTTCAAGTTCTTGTTCTATACGGTCTGAATTTCGGAACTCCTGACCGTTGTGAACTGCAGTCCTAATACAGTAATAGGTTCGTCCATCCTATCCCATTGTTTTTAATTCTTATGTAACAGCAGTTTTTTTTAGTAAAGGCCATATCTGTATGGTGCCACAACTATATGGGCGGTATTATGTTTATAGACGCAATATCACTGTTCTGGATGAAAAGCCGCCTGTAATTAACGGCGACGTCTAAAACAAGATTAGGCGTATGCTCGCCTATGTAAGGATGGCTTTTCGGTTGAAAGCGACGGAGACGCAGCTCATCCCTATTAAAAACTTTCGGTGGAACACGGGTGGCATATGGTAGCCCCGTACACAATCGAGAACAGAAGAGGCGCATTTGAGAGGCTACCGCGCTGCTCGGTCGCCACGGGCATTTTTAGGCTGGTAACATCGACCTCGTTCGGAAAAAGCTTTACCCAAGCAGTGAGCGCTTTGCCGCGATTGCCTGACCGTGTTCCCCAGTTGTTCCCGGCCTTCACCAACCTAGCAGAATATTGCTGTTTTGGGCAAGCGTGGTGGGCGAATCTTTTTCCGAACGAGGTCGATGTTGCCAGCCTAAAAACGCCCTTGGCGACCGAGCAGCGCGGTAGCCTCTCGAATGCGCCTCTTCTTTTTCGACTGTGTGCTGGGCTACTATTTGCCACCCGTGTTCCACCGAAAATTTTTAATAGGATAGGCGAGAAACAGGACATATCCCGATGATACAGAATCAATAATTAAAGACGATCTTAATCGTTTGGACGCCTATTGGTGACAATAATTACCGTTGCTGCCGACGACAATTTTTGACTGGGTATAGGGAGGCTAATAACTGTGTAAGAGAAGTCAGTGGTATAATAATTAGCCATGACAGTAAAACTTGCTAATTCGTGCTTCGTGGGCGACTGTGAACTGCTCCGCAAACTAGTGCGAGTTAGGAGCCATCAAGTAAAAAAGTAGCCTGCTTTTCAAGCGGCGCGAGTCAAGATCGCATAAATTGGGAGGCTCCAATATGCACGAATTAGGAGCGATTTGGATAAACAATGTATAGCTTAATTTTAGAGCCGCACGAATTGGGAGCCTCTAAAATGAGCGAACTAGAAGCGATTGGGAAAAAATAGCTGGCTTTTAGAGGGGCTCGAATTGAGAACGCGAGAATTGGGAGCTTCTGCTGTACTTATAATGCTGGTACCAAAAGACTGGCGGCTGATTCAGGGCAGAGAAACAACGGAAAAACTCAGCCAGTAATTATGATATCGATACAGAAACACTGGATCCACCAGGCGGGGGCTCCAGGGCAGGGCGAATTAACGAGTACGACACCATCACTGAAATAAATTAGCAAAGAATAATTATGCTGGCGGTAACGAAAGACTGACACGTGATTCAGTGTAGAATAACAATGGAAACTGGGATTAAAAGTGGCCATTAACTTTGTCACTATATCCAGGGCATTGCTAGGTATGTAATATATAGTATTAAGCAGTAATTAGGACATGGTATTAAAATCAAGAATGGCATTAATCTAGTGAGTGCAATAATAAGGTACTCACTTAAAATTACCGCAAAGCCAAGATCATCCTAAAGTAGATTCAACGTACGGGGAGAGAACTACCCATATACAACGATAGTAGTAAATTATAAAATAAATTAAAGAAAGATAATAACTGAACATATACATAATATACAAGGTATAATGTTGACTATAAATGAGATAAGAGTAGTTAGTATGTGCCAGCTGAATTATTGGGTATGGCTGAGTCATATAATAAACTTGATTACGTATTAGCGCATCATCTATTGAAACAAATAAATCATCGAAAAATACAGGGGCGCTTAACAATGCACTTCGTTGGTCGATAATTCGATCATCAGGTTTGGAGAGGCTCCAATCATCGTGCCAAGTTTGCTCATCTCTAATAGGATATGATTTTTGCTGGGCGAAGCACCCTCCAGGGAACATCTCCTTGCATGGACTCTATTGATTTAGCAGAGAACAATTGCTGAGTAAACTGACCGACGCCGAGGGCCTATCTCATGTCACAGAAGCAGGGGCTACAGCCAGAGCTGGCAGAACCCGGGCAAGTCCACCAACTGCATCTCACGTAGAGAATAGCCAGGTAATGGAAACGAATTTCCTGAGGTTTTGTGGACAATGAAGCAAGCACTTGGTGTTGAATATCGTGAGAGGAAATTGTAATTCTGGTTCTCTAAATGACAGTATTTCTGTACAGTTAAAGTATTTTCTATATACGCACGTCATAGCGAAATGATCGCCACATCTTAGTTAAGCACTCGTTACAGTGTGCATCATACCTATTATTTTCCACAGGTCCTCTAAATGCTCACAATCTGGACACGCACAGCCCGCTACGACATGAACCAAGATCCGGACAAAACAAATCTTCTCAACGTTGTTACTTGCTCACAACTAACCAACTGATGCGGAAGCACAGATTCACAGTCACAGGCAAGACATAACACAGTTCCCTGTACAACCACGCCACGCTACAGTAAGCTGCAAATACCTGGTAGGCATACTGTACAAATTAAGGTAACAAGTAAATTGTACTACAGTATCCATGATTGGAGAAATATTTCCGTCATAAATCACGTACTAGCAAGAAAAAGATTCTCTAACTATTGGTAGAAAGCGCTAATTTATTAATTCATATTCTGCCGATCCTGAAAGCATATAGAAGCTAATAGCAAAGGGTCTTTCAAAAATACTCGAACTTTTTTTCTATTTTACAAGAGGTCCATCTAATTAGCAGGCAGTTTAATTAAGGAGAGTGTATTGAAATTAGTTACAAGAATTTGAAGGAAGAAACGCTTCCAATAGCTTGGAGCAACATCAAAGAGTTAATCAGTGATCAAAAGAAGGCAGTTCCACAAAATAAAGAATAAATGATTCGAATGACTTCCTGAGATTCTTCAACAAAATTCAGGGAAATTTAATATGTTTCACTTGAGGAACAAAGATCAAATGGAATTATAGCTAAATGACCTAAAAAATGGTATAAGATTTCTTCTAAGAAGATTAGAATGAATTTATGACCCATTTCGAGAGAAGGTTCGCTATCATTCAGACAAAGCTCATTTTGGGATCAGGCGTGGAACAGAGCACCAGCACCTCCTCAAGTAATAATAAAAAAAAAAATCTTCAAAGCTAAGCAGCTTCTGGTGCTCCAATGAAAAGTTAGCAACTCATTAATTAGGATTTTTGCAATAACATAGTTATTACAAGGTAATTTGAGGTAAAAACACATATGTGTGTAGGTAGATGAACACTTTTCAGGGCTCACCTTTTGATTTTTATTGACATACTTCCATTCAAAGCTCACTCATAACAGGACCACTGTATTTTCCTGGGAGAAGAGCGAGGATGAAAGAAGAGACATGTAATACGCTCCAGTGGACCAGGATCCCGCGCAGCTGAACACCAGTTTCAATGTCAACTATACAGTGGTAAATAGGGTCCGGATGTATTGCGCTTAAAATATTGCAATTATAGCTTCTAAAAATTGCTCGTACTGCACCTTAAGGTTACTCTTATTGCACCTAACCAGCAGGGGTGGAAGAAATAGGATACAACATAAAAATTGAAGGGACCGTAAAAGGTCGGATAGCAAACGGGAATTGTATGTCAGTGGATCAACGGACACCGATCAGTTCCAAATACCAATTGTCAGCAAACATTGCGCTTATGCTAATTGACAATTTTTCTCAAAAGCGAGAATGATTCTTAAGAATATCCCGGTTCAACTGTTCCCATGTTGCATCCTCCGAACGAAAAAGGTTACAAAAATTTAACAGTCAGATTTTTCAACTCAATTATATTATAACCCCAATAAAAACATTGAACAACAATATAAACAGCAACACGACATTGTCAAAATCACATAACGAACCAGGAGACACATTGCTTAAGACATTTCGTTGCAAGCTGTTGCAATCATCGTCCTGTTAAGTGAAATAAGGCTGAGTCTACAGTCAGAGAGCAAGTACCTATTTGAGCTTCAAAAAATGATTTTTTGACTTCTGCGGAAGTGAAAGGAGCGTAGCGTATTTGCATGTTGCAAAGTCAGCAGACGTTTGATTAGCCATTTTTTCTTCACCTTTACCTTCACAGATATTTCTTACCTTCCTCATTGTGTCCAAACCTTGTTGGCCGCCATCTGGTGCTGCCCTTTTCGTTTCACGGCTTCTCCATTTACTACGGGAATAGAACTAAGGTCATTCATAGACTGATAATAAATGCCACGTGTCTCATGGCTTTATACTGCAATGCGAGCGATAAATTAATATTTTTTTTACCTAATGTATTGTATTTATAAATCTCATTGCAGTTATTGCACTTTAGCTTTTATTGCACGAACGCCGTAAACTGCAAGAAATTCGGGCACTAGTGATAACCTTCGCCCCAAAAATTATTCCCTAACTTTCACGGGAGAAATGATGACAGCAAAAATGAATAGAAAAAATGTACAGTGATTCCTCTAATTTCTTAAAAATTTTAAGCCATGTTCTGTAGAAAATTGTCATTCATTTCTTCAGGTTATACTCTAACAGTAACTGCATTCATAAATTCTTTTAAGAGGGAAAGGGCAGTAATGTTGCGGTATCACTGTAAAAAAAAATCCGTGAACTTTCTCGGGGAAATGATTGCAGCAAAAATGTCAATGCGTCGTGTAACATTTATTTTTTTTTACAAAGTATGCGGACAAATGGAGCAGAATATTTCCACATAATATCGTTATAATATCATACGTTTGTTCCAGTCTCAAAGTATCGGCGATTCTTCTATACATTTGTTTATAGATTGCAGCACAATTGCTTGGCCTGTTCAATTTTCATTTCATGGTTGTTTTAGTCACGTCCTGTTTACATTTTAGTGCAATTTTTGTTGAAATCGGAAGTACCAGTGAGGTATTAAACAATGCAAAAATCTATTCTACATGCTCAATTTACGTTCACGTAATATTTTCAAGCTAATCTACGTAGTTCCATGTGTAAAATGTATAATCTATAGAATCTGAAATGCGAGCATGAAAACATAAAAAATTAAAATTTTGTCATAAGGGCAATAGCCTATCGAGTTCCGGAAGGTGAGTTCCGGCTGCTCTCCGGGAAGCACTCTCGTCCTTCGCGACGATTTTGTGGGCGTGCATTGCTGTGCGTGTGTTCTAGTAAGCTTTCTTGCTGCGTCATCACTACAATAAGCCCTACCTAGCCTAGCCTAACCTAACCCAACCTAACCTTACCTAACCTAATCTGCAATACATCGAGCAGCACAGCAGACGAACTTGAAAGCCGCCCGCACGCACAGCGATGCGCGTACACAGACACGCACACAAAATCGTCGCGAAAGACGAGAGTGCCTCCGGGAATGGACCGTCTACTGCCAGCAATCTAATCTAAATACTTCACAAGCAAATAAACAACTGAGTAGATATTTGCATTAATTTGCGTGCTAATTCGTACATTTCTCAAAATACAGGCGTAAAGAATACACTAACTCCGCAAGATAAGACCATCCAAATAATGATACGAACAAGTTGACTGATGTCCTATTGCGTTCGTAAATTCGTATTTATCAGCTATTATCCTGTTCATTTGTTGTTTTTCTGTCCTGTGTTTCTGGTGAGTTTCAGGGAATAACACTTTCTTATTCAGAGTCTATAGGAATGGTTTTAATTGACCTCAAAAGGCAATTATTGATTGAAACCTCTCAGAACAACCTCTGAGAACCTACGGTGCTCGTAAGTTGGGAACTTTCTGTAGATATTTGGCCTACATTGTATTAGTGTCACGCATTTTTATACACACACGCGCGCGCGTACACACACATAATCTAATACAGCTTCCCCTCCCGATAGCGGCATTCGGCTCTATTATTCCAATACATTTAAAGCTGTGAATTTTTAGCATCCCTGTCAAGCATCTAGAGCAGTTTAGTTCAAAGACTTTTTCCTCGATAGATCATAACGAACCTTTCATAATCACTGTAACCATTTCAATAGGATACAAATAGTGCTGTTGCTACTAAATTAAAGCGAGATCCTTGGCAGAAATGGACTACTGTTGTCCAGTTTTCAGTGTCTGTAGAGCGCAGTGTAAGTATAGCATTTCTTTGCACAGTTTGGAAGCTGGAAGCAAGGAACTTTTTCATTTACTGGTCCCAGGGTTTATTAACCCAACCGCTCTACTTGTCATATACTGTTAGCCACGTGTGAGACTTTTCCATGATTTTAAACTGATCTGTCAAACTACTAAAATCCCATATAAGTATTAAGGCTATGTAAGACTTTGAGATGCTGAGCACTCTAAACAAGATGAACAGGGCTCTCAGATGAGATATTCTATAATTTATGATTATCATCATCATTACTGTTATTAACATTATCATCAACAGCAGTATTTTGGAAGTTTCAATTAAACAAGCTGACCTCAATCAGGAATACCCAATACAAGCGAATAACTTATTTTAGGTCTATTTCTTACTCGTCACAATTTGTGATTGTTCTTCGCACATTCTTATGAAATGCGGAAATTTTGTCCTCAGCAGCACATCCATTTTCTGATGAAAAGTAAACGACAAAGTCTCTGAGTGGGCCGATAATACAATCTTTGGAAACCTTCCACACGTTGTATATATATTTAGTGCACTTGTGACATGCGTTGGGGCGTTTTGCTACTTGCGGCGGTGCTTGCTTCCGAGTTTCTCTCTATGTGCCTTTTATACATCCTAAGATCGAAAGGGATAGGTTGAAGTGGCTGTGGGGCATATCCGAAGGAAGAGTTTCTCGACTCGATATGTTTAAACCATTGTGGCCATCAAAACATTTGGAACTTCATTTTCCACATGCAAGACTGATATCTCTTGCATCTTCTACCACTGCAGAACCCTACTTGTTTTCAAATTATGACTACTCAATTATATAGTTATCTAACGATCACAGTTCTGATTTAAGCCTCTTTATGTAACCTCATCATTACCTGCGATCCCAACAGAAAAGGAACGAAAAGAAAGGGAATGTAGTATGAAGTGAGAAACTTTGAACCTACGCAAGACGGTGTTCCTACCCTGGATCAACGCACATGAACAGACCAACTCGAGAAAGAACAGAATCATTATGATCAGTAACATATTGTGAAAAAGGGTGGAAGCACAGTGGGTAGGAAAAAGATGTCCGAAGGTCTCATTGAGGCTAATGAAGATAACCTATTGCCCTATGGGGTCCTTGTGGGTCCATGATTCCTCTGAGCATTAGGCCCATCAGTTTCTGTTTGTTACTACAGTTAATCTTTGCTAAATATGTGAATGAAAAATTCAAAGTTCGCTTTAAATTCTGAACTGACAAGGTACTAGTATGTGCATATGTATGTCCACAATGCGACAGGACTTAATACCTAGCCCAGTCTAATATGAAGGAATAGCTTGCAGTCCTGCATAGTTTATTATAAATTTTATTACATAATGATAGAAAGAACAGCAGATACGAAATAGACTATGCTCGAGTCACTCTTCACATTTCCTGGAGAAATTTACGTGCACAACAGACATAGGCATTTACGCAAGCATTCTACCAATTTCAGGATATTCGGAATAGGCTATCCTGGTCGCAGATGTGCCAGGCGCTGGACGAAGAATGGATCAGTAGCTTCGATAGGATACCCTACCATATTCAGCGATTCCGTCTTACTAACATAACCCAACGTCCAGATATGGAGAGCGAGTGCAGCTGAAGGTCCTCTTAATGAATCGAACCACAGTAGTGGAGTGAAATTTCAGACACTATTTACCTCCAATAAATTTGGCAAAATCCGGATGAATTGCATAATAAACCGTATGAATGCAAAGCATAACTTCGAAAAGATATTGGTGGTATGGATGGCGTGTTGTGG
>LQNS02278159.1:4120578-4132633 GCA_001587735.2 Parhyale hawaiensis | reverse complement strand
AGAGCTCCAGAGCTGTCAATAACCCGATACGCCAATAAACGTTGCGAGCTTTGCTACCTTCTCCTGACACCGCAAAATTTCCACCTCAGTGCCTTGGTTGCCGTGAAATGCGCTTCTTATTGCACTTCATTCACTGAAAAATCAGATATTTTATAACTACAAAATCACATTTTTACGATGGATGCTATTCAGGTAGCATTGAAAGTTCGACAGGATTGTCAAAACAAACGCTTACATTTTCCTTAAAATGCATCAGCTGCAGCAGTAGGAGCCGCAGCTGGTTTCAACCGATAACCAGGATTTGACTGGTCAAAATGCTGTGCGTTGGCATTTCTGCATTTATACCTTCGGTTATTATGACAGGGAAGAGTTGTGAATAGCTGTAAAATATATTTACTACTCTTAAATTGTAAAACCGAGTTTCTGTAGCAATATCATCATCGTACTCATCAAGAATGAGAGTTAAGAGATTTGATATTCTCGCAAAGCGTGCTATAGATGGATTTGAACTCGCGGTGATAAGGAAATGTTACCACTTTCAACAGTGACTCGCATCAATCCTTTGATAATTTTGGTTGCATACAAGCCGCATCTGATGATGACTGTGATACTGAAAAGCTAATAACCACTTGTATTTTTCTGTTTGCTGAATCATTGAATACATCAGCTCGGCCTGTGTCTCACACTGACTTCCTATTCATATTCCAAAATTGAACGAGTACGTTTGTACGTGTCGAAATGATCTCAACCTCGACAGCAACCCCAGCAATCCCTAACATCAAGACTGAGGCCAGATATGAAGAAACACGTTGATTATTCCGTAAGCGAATTTTTCACAAAATCAATAAGTTACCAGTTAGCTATTTTTTCACTACTCGTACATGGTAAGAAGCAGTATTATACCACTGGGTATATATTTAAAGACTGACACCATATCTTGTATGGTTCTCTCTTCGTAAGGCTCCAATTTCAAGATATTGATAACACGAGCCGCAGTCAAGATATTGAAATACAATTTGCTTTTTTTTCAACTCACGTCACGTATTTGACATTAAGATATTCACAAAAAAAAAAAAAAATCTGCAAAGACTAACAAGATGTGTTCTTATTTGGCTTATAATTTAATTTATTCAAAGCATCTCTTCGGCTTAGGCCAAATGGTTCCGAACAACAAAAATCGTACAGACGCTATAGTTCGTCTTCGACTACGTACGCACTCATAAGTGGCAATAGAGACTTGAGCTGTACGTGGTGTAACATAGCATGATCAACATCGCAATATACATCCCGTTATGCAAAATTGACAAACGGGTCGAAATCAGTAATTTTACTTTTTTCATGTTCGCACGACTGCTAACCGCTGTAGCAACTCACCTTTTAGCAAATCCTGACAGAAGATGAAACTGCATGAGGTCAAGTGTTGGTGGTGGCAAAGTAAATGGACCCGTGGCATTTGCCCTGCGTGTTTTACAAAAGTCTTTATACATATCACATGAATTCCTGCTCCTTCTCTCTTTATGTCTGTGTAGCAAGAACGCTTCTCTTCGTTCATTATTCTCATACGCGTATTATCTCTCCATTGTTTGGTAAATATCCCGACGCTGACACAAGGCAAAGAACAAGAGGCTCAGGCGAGCAGAAGGAAAGCCAGCACCGAACAAAAGTGGTGGGAAGCGAGCCAGGCGCTCAATAAGAGATTCCCAACAAAGAAGCATCTCGTATTACAGGCGTGTAGCAATTATAGGGATTAGGGTCAGAGGTTCCCTTTACCACGGCCGCAACTTTGCCGCCACCAAACTTGCGACTAAATTGCAACTTTACTTACAGCACCCGACTTGGGATCTGCGTTCTCTCGCCTCTTCGGGTTTTTCTAAACTCGGAAGCGACGGACGGCTCCAAAGAAATGACCAAGTTTGATATTCGGCGGAGGCTTTTGGGCTAGAGAGAGTAAAGGCGTAGCAAAGCCTGAAACTCACCGAAGGTTTCTTTATTAAAATAAAAAACTTGTAAATGTGAGAAACTTTGATCGTGGCTTTGGGACTAGACAGAGAGAAAGGATGATACGAGAATATGACGTCCGTTGATGGTTGAGTCATAGACCGCATCAGTACTTGACTCTTAAGTCTGACGCTGGCGGCCAAAAGTCGGCGACGGAAAAATGGGATTTTCTCAACAGCTATTCTTTTCCCCCTATCTAATACTGGAGAAAGAATTCCAAGGTACCCAACATTTTTCTTGCGGAGAAAGTATCTTGGATACGGCGGGGACGCACTTGGGCGCTTGTCTGCATGGCCGTGTCTGGAGATGTTCATATTAGCTCTTGAGAAAATCCCATTTTTCCCATTTTGGCCGACAGCGTCAGATGCCACTTGGACCTAAGAGTCAAGTACTGTTGCGGTCTATGGTTGAGTTATAAGAGAAGTATGTGATGAGGAAAGGAAAATCAAGCTCATATTTAACTTTCTATTCGAAGGGAAAATTGTACTAAGAAAGACTTTCACGTGCTCTTGGTAACTTAGGACGGGTACGAAAGATTTTAAATCAACATTTAGGCGATTATCCGAAATTATTCGAGACAGCTACTATAAACACTCAATAAATGCTTGTGTTTTTTATTGAAGTGGTATCGAAGGCATAGCAGACTAGAACGCCTCATGGCGGAAGACCATCACCCGCGGTGGGAGCAAATTCAACGAAGTCTTGTTTGATGGCCTGCTAATCCTAGTTTCTCTTATGGATGCTGTGTCCAACAAGGAAGAGCACGCTGGCCGCCCTGTGCAGATCTCTTATCAATAACATAGGAAAAAATAGAACGCCTCGCGATGTAAGACGAGCTGCCGCGGTGGAGGCAAATTGACCCCGGTGGGGGAAAATTCAACGCGGTCATATTTTATGGCCGGCTAGTCTAGTTCTTTGGCATGGGTCACATCTAAGTCAACCCACCAAACTTAATACAAAAATTTATGAAGATTGCTCAACTCCTTCAACCACATATTGGGTGGACAGACAAAAATATAAACAAATATATATATACTTATATCTTCAACGAAAACATTATCACCTCTCTCACTTCGTTCGCGGGTGATAAAAAGGTATTCCAATCGCCTGTGTAATGAATGATCAAATATCATGTGAGTAATGGTAAGCTAAAAATATTTTATCATAAAGAAATACCACGTATGTACTTAAACAAAACAACTGTTATGTTCCATTCCTCTCATACAATTATCCCAACTGCATGAATAATTTTTTATACCTGTATTTCTAACAACTTACTCGTTAAGGTATTATGACTTGAGCTAGGACATTGGAGCTGTTAAAAAAGAGCCGTAGTAGCGGTTAAAAGGAGCATTTGTAGCGCTATAAGTGTGCAATAGTAGCGGTAGAAATGGGCATCAGGAGCACCTATGGGAGCGTTTGGAGCAGTTACCGGAGCGCTTAGAGCACTTATAGGAGCGTTTGGAGTAGTTGCCTGAGCGCTTAGAGCACTTATAAGAGCGTTTGGAGCAATTACCGAAGCGTTTAGAGCACTTATAGGAGCGTTTGGAGTAGTTGTCGGAGCGTTGGGGGGCAGTTATCGGAGCGGTTCGCGCACCAAAGTATAATTTACTCACCTATCGGAGTAAGAATTTTAATGATGCTTTGCTTTTGAAATATTTTGTAGGTAAACATGAGAAGTGAAAAGATTGAAAAAAAATCATCAAAATTTTCAAAAGATAAAGCAAAACAACATTCGACCTTAGTCCAGTACAATGTCAACAGTTAAAGAGGTGTACCGGTACTTAACTACGAGGCACTGAATGCACTGAACCGGTATTGCACCCTCATGTACTGGGGCGTGTTGCAATCAGACGCCGGTGTCACCCTGTCAGTATTACCCGTGTAGCAGTGAGTGCGACTTGTGATCTCAGCGCCCTAACGAAGTGTTACGGAATATTCGGCAAGCTTAAACGTATATATTTCTGGCGGAGCCTTATTTTGGCTGTGTTTTAGAATAAAACGTTGAGAAAACTACACAAAAGACTGCACAAGCTAGAATTCAAGGAAAATATGACAGTCATACATTTTGTAATATTAATAATCGAGTATCTAATAGTCAATGTTTGTAAACAAAGGCAGTGTTACCCAGTTCATAACCCTAAAATTTAGGAGGGTTGTGGTCGGTGTCACCCGGTGTTACCCAAGCTGTGTCGATTGACGGCCAGAGTAGCACAGGTGACACAGAATTCCTGATTGCAACACGCCTCTGCTGTTGCGCCTAGGGTGACTATATTTACCCTAAATACGGTTACAACCAGAAGAACTAAATTAAATTTTAAAATTACTGAAACCACAGTTCAAAAATTACAACTATTTTAGTGATCATGCACGTCTCATTCATCTACCAATTATGCTATTTTGTTCGTTAATGTGTCATAGTATGGGGGAACTCAAAAGAAAATTACCCCACCCTAAAGCAGTTCCCTACTTAAACCATTTCCCCACTTTCAAACTGGCAGAATTCTCGTCAATGGATATTGAATATTGCTGTTGTCGTTTATGTATGGTTGAATCAAACCTGTTGATATTCAATACACTTCAAAGTACGGTTGACTACTTGCTAAGAATGCTCCATTTACTACCTCCGCCAAGGAGGTTATGTTTTCGTCGGGTTTGTTTGTCTGGCTATTTGTCTGTCTGTCACCAAGATAATTTAAAAAGTTATGGACGGATTTTGACGAAATTTATGCGTGTCGCGCATCCTGATGCTCACGGGAACCTGCAGCATTTAGATCTGGTAGCACACTTGTTCAGCACCAGAAGCACCGTTACTGCTGCGTACATAGCTTGATATTAGCAACCAACTGAAGGATTAATTCCATCATTATCTGGAATATACGAATTGGTGTTTACCAATCCTTTTATTGCCCACTATTGTCAGCACCAGTATCTGTAGTATTCTACGATCCTACATTGACTGAGATACTCGATAAAAGGTTGGATTACCATAATGGTTCTACCGAATTAATACTAACCGTAGGAGAGAATACAGCATTAGCAGTGATTTACGTTTCTTCCAACTACACCATCTACATCAGTTCGTAAGCGCACCTTTGTGTACTCGTACGTGCGCGCGTGTCGATACGATACCAGACGCACGTAGCACTACGACAGGCACGCTGGAGCACATTGGCACCCACTTGGTAACAAAATACTCTGGAGCTCACAAATTTACAGGGATTGTTAGGTAAGTTAAGAGGAACAGATGATTAACTTTTGGTGAAGATCCGTTCAACCGTTTGTTTGTCTGCCTCATTTTTTTCAATGCCATAACTCAAAAAGTTATGGACGGATTTTTATGAAATTTACATGAGTTGTTTAGTATATTACAATGAGTAAATGACCAAGTTTTTGTGATGATCTGTTAGTTTGTTCATATGTTTGTTGCTGTGCTTGATTTTATGTTTGTTAGCGCAATAACTCGAAAAGTTCTGAGTGAATCTTTATGAAAGTTACAGGAATTATTAATAATGTTAAAAGGCATGAATGATTAAATTTTGGTGCAGATCGGTTGATTCGTTTCTATGGTTGAGTTGTGTTTGTTATAATGTTCGTTACACAATAACTCGAAAAGTTTTGACTGGATCTTCATGAAATTTGCAGGAGTTGTTAGTAAAGTTAATAGATATAAATTATTAAATTTTGGTAAAGATCGGTTAGCTCGTTTGTATGTTTGACTTATGTTTGTCATAATGTTCTTTCGCAGCATGACTCTAACAGTAACGAAAAGATCTTGAAAAAAATCGCAGAAACTTTTCATAGGTACTATTAAAAGGCACAAATGATTAAATTTTTGGGTTGATACAAAAGAAATCATGGTTCCAGAGCCAATTTGAATTTTTCGTTGCCGTTGCCTTAGCCTACTTGGCGGAGGTATGCGCTCTCAGAGTGCTCTTGTTTGAGACTGCCCCAATTTTGTGAGCAGTTAGAGTCAAATGGAGTACTACGGAGCACTTTGGAGCATTTATAGCGTTTGGAGCATTATGGAGCATTAAGAGCGCTTGTAGCATTTTACGTATAAATGCTCCAATGTTCGAGCTCTAATTATAACATACTCAGTGGCTCTGAGCATTGATTTTGTTATTACCTGCTATGTAGTTTTTACCGGGTAAAACCGTTATGTCTGTACAGACGATGTTAATCAAGTTATTGAAGAGTATATTGATAAGTAGAGGGTGCACGAACAATTCCATCGCTAACCGTACTAGCATGAAGTACCACCCAAGTAAGATTCACTATTTATGTATCTTTATTATTGCTACTTCTGCTATTGTGCACAAGACAGTCAGAGATGGCGACAAAAAAAAATATCATCAACACTCATCCATCGTTGACGCTTTTGGCGGTGATTATATCTGTTGTAAGGAGAGAGTTTGAACTTCAATGCTTCATTTTCGTACATAATATTGAAATGCGAAAAGATGAGGGACACAGACAGTCCGTTGTAATGCTCTAGCGCAAGTGGAAGAGTGGCTGCGTAAGGAACTGTGTGGATATCCACTGTGATTCTGTGCATTCGCGGTAGCGCAGCTGTCGGTCCAGATTCAGTGCATCTACGACTATCGTGATGGGAGCTTTCGCTGTGTCGCATGTAAAGCTTTATTCTTGGTGTATATTCTAGCAGTAACGGGTAGTATCTTTGGTCGGATTTTTCCTTAAAGCAATAATTATTCATATGAATTTGTGAACTACATAACTATTAGGCTAGATCAGAGAAAAAATAAACACAGCCTTTTCGAAGCACTTGCGCGTTTCCAATGCGCATAAAAATATAAGCTAGCATCTAAATAATACAGTTTATACATTTTTAACGAGTTGCCATACTTGCAAAACTAATGATTAGGGGAAATTTAACACGATACTGCGATGAGTTCTAACCGCCTTTTCAGGACGGTACCTTATAAATTAACCCATTAACTGCAGCATGCGTAACTTTCATACGGTTTCGGGAACGGATATTTCCCGCATTCTCAGTTAATGGGTTAAACCACCTTGCACAACACCATAAATACACCACATGTTCAAATAATGATTTTCATTCATGTTTATTATCATACCAATAATCCAACTAATGTGCATGGGTAACACTGTAACTATCGAGAGTACTGCACCACAAACTTATACAAGCAAAATCTCTTCTACAGTATGCAAAAAAAACCTATCACTATTTGCTAAAAATCTGACATCAAGCAGAACTGGAAAATTGTTATTATTATTAGTTTTGTTATATTCCTAGTTGAAGCGTCCTTACCAGCAGAGTACACTGTGATTCAAAGAAAGGAAGAAAGAAGGGACAAAGAATGTCAAGAAAAACGTGGAACCCATGCGCGAGTCAAGGTTCATGGGAACAGCAAGTCGGGAATGAAGATGGAACTTGATAAATTGTCAGTAGTTTACACTTTTGTGTGAATCCTCCTTGAAATGCTTGCATCGACATAGAACTCGCTCAGCGATTACAACCGACGAATAGCAGTAGAGTCGTTACAACTACAACGTTCATCAAATAGTTTTCAGAAAAACTGTATTGTAGTATACTCGTCACCGAAGAATTTTCTTAAGCAATTCACGAATGTAGAAAACACACTCGAAATATTAGGAAGTGACCAAATTTCAGAACGAACGCTCTTTCAGTTGACTGCAGTTAAGAATATGTCCAGCGTGAAAAGTCACTAATATAGTATTATGAAATCAACGTAATTCCAAAAGTGTTTCATATCCCAAGCGTCTTGCTTTTGATACCGCACTTACAAATGAATAAATTCCTCGTGAAGTGCGTCTGTATATCCGTGACATCTCTTCACTGAAATCCATCAGTGAGAGATAGCTTTGATGCATCCGTTATTTTGTTTGCCGATTGCGGGCGACTGAAGATAGCGACGTTTCAATGCTCTCTATTCAAAGCCATCGAANAGTAGCAGAGACCGACGAAGACCCTTGAGGTTGTGGAGACTTCGTCTTGTCCTTCACTATTTGTACCACGTCTACGATTTCTCCGGAACTGCTGAGACTACCGTGGAATTACTCCGGATAATGAAGGGGTTGCATTACGGAACGTTGCGTGTGATACTGAATGTAACTTCAGCGCTGGGTTTCAGTCATGATCAAGCTTTCAAAGAAGTCAAATCAGAGATAATGCCAAATGAAATATTCGGTATAGATGAGACACGAGCTCCTGTCAGCAGGGAGGGACTTGAATAATACAGAGTATAGCTAAGAGGTAAGCAACTTGCCAAATTACTTATTGATTCACGTGGGATGTTCCAAAATGCAATTCTAAAATGAAACAAAATGAAGATTTTGCACTGCACAGAACTTGAAGTGCTGAAGAAAATTGAAATTAGCTTCATTCTAAATCATGCAATACCTACAATAATATAGCCTATTGCAGTCAGTTGAAAAATGAAATCGAACTAAGATTACGAGACGCGGTGAGCTACGACAGCTGATGGGAAGAAATGGCATAGTTTCCCAATGCGTGGAATAGCGGGTCAGATCTAATATTTTAGCGTAGGCTGCGAGTCTTTCTGTAACACTGTAGAAAGAAGGCTTCCTTATCGGTGCTACTGATCAGACAATCGCAACAAATCTTTGCCCTGCCAATATCGGCAATTGAGCCGACAAAAATATCTGAAATGATATGTAATCGAAAATAGTAGAGACATCCAATAATAACCTCGTTGAAAATCTTATAAGTCTGGTGTAGCATAGCAGCAATATTTTGTGCAACACTGATACACTTCCTCTGCAAGCAACATATGCAAATAACTGGCTCACACAAAATACAGTGCATTTCTGTCTTTAGCGTTATTTGGTCTAGTATGCGTAATGCAATGTAAAGATTTCCTAGGCTTAATGTATGGAGAGTCTGGAGTGCTTCCCGAGTGGACGTTAGCGCGTGGAGCCGTCGACGTCTCGGTATTGGCTCGTTACCTCTGGCAAGCTGGTAATATTTTTGTCGCAGTACGTCTGTTTGTCACCAAGATAACTCAAAAAACTGTGGACAGATCTCTACAGAATTTACAAGGATGGTGAGGTATCTTATAGGAAAAATAGATTATTAAATTTTGGTTAAGATCCGTTCAAATTTTCGTTTGTCTACTTATTTTTTCTTTTTTTTTTGTGACATAACTCAAAAGTCATGAAAGGATCTTCATGAAAATTGTAGGAATTTCCCGAAAAAGCAGGTTAATAAATTATTATTACATTCCCAGTTTAGGCCTCCCTACCCTCAGCGTACACTGTCCAATGACAGGAAGAGTGAAACGTAGAACTCATGCACGAGGTGTTCCCACACATAGGTAATCAACGAGCATGGGGTCAGGAAAGAACAAAAGCATCATAAGTAGAACAAAGAAAATAGAAGGACGCAAAGAACATCCACCCATTAACGGCTAAAGTAAACCTTTAATTCTCGTAAGAACAGCAACATGTGTCGAGTCCACAAAATTGGATGGTGTTAAATGACACTACATATATGTAGTGTCAACGTATGTGTACAGCTAATAGGCACTAAAGACATTTAGTTTATAACTAGATAGTTTGGGCTTGAGTCATGACGTGTGAAGTCTTAATGTCTAAATGGATCGTTCTGTTGCGTTTTATGTAGTCTGTGTCCTGCAGACGTTACAAATAGTCTCAGTCTTGTAAAAAGCATTGCTTATTCTAGGTAGTAAAAGAGATACTGAGGTCAATAAAGGGTTACGCTGTAAACTTCACGGCTTTGGCAGAAAAAGATTCTATGGGGCTTGGTCTTGTGCTATTGACGGGTCGAGCTACAAACTTCACACTATCAATTAACACCAAAAGTACATTTCATTTACAGAAGATAGTGATGTCAGAGCTGAGTGTTTGCGCATACGGCCTTACAAACCTTCAGAATCTGACGTCAAGCCAATAACGTCACTTTTTTTGTAGCGAAGAATCTTGGGTAATTCCACAATGGCGAGATGCTATTGGCTAGACGTCACAATTCTGAAGGTTTGTATATACGGCCGTATGTGCAAACACTCAGATCTGACATAATTACCTCCGCCAAGTAGGTTATGTTTTCGTCGTGTTTGTCTCTCTCTGTCTGTCACCAAGATAAATCAAAAAGTTCTGGACCGATTTGGACGAAACTTACAGGGATTGTTAGGTATGTTAAAAGGAACAGATGATTAACTTTTAGTGAAGATATGTCCAGCCGTTTCTTTGTCTGCCTCATTTTTCTCATTGCCATAACTCAAAAAGTTATGGATGGATTTTTATGAAACTAACATGAGTTGTTAGGTATATAACAAAGAGTAAATGACCAAATTTTTGTAATGATCCGTTTGTTCGTTCGTTTGTTACTGTTTTTTTTATTTTATGCTTGTTATCACAATAGCTCAAAAAATATTGAATGGATCATTATGAAATTGATAGGGGTCGTTAGTAATGTTAAAAGACATAAATGATCAAATTTTGGTGCAGATCAGTTTGTTCGTTTGACTCATGTTTGTCATAACGTTGGTTAGCAGTATAACTCTAAAAGCTATGAACGGATCTTCAAGAAAATTGCACAAGCTGTTATTACTATCAAACGACACAAATGATTAGATTTTGGAGTTTATACAAAAAAATTATGTTTTCAGAGCCAATTTGAATTTTTTGCTACCGTTGCTTCGCTTGGCGGAGATATGCGCTCTCAGAATGCTCTAGTTATCTTCTGTAAATGAACTGTGACCGAAAGTGACTAGAGTTGATAGCGGCGTTTAACTGCAGGGCAACTTGAAATACAAAGTCCACGAGTGTTGATACCAGCAAAATATTACTTAATAGTTTAAGTAGTCGATATGTTTCTCAATTTCACTTTGCGCTTCCAAAGTTGCATTGGCAAGAGAAACTCTGCCTCCGTAATGAACTACCCAACTCTGGAGTACTAACATGAACTGAAACTAATATAAACATATGCTAACAAGATCGTATCGTATCGCCAATTACCGACACCCAATCAGCGGGGCCTGCCAACAGTGTAATAAAGCTCATCATGTTCGATGGCTTAATTTAAAAGGGAACTATGCAGTCCCGTGGCGGAGAAATCTCGTTCATACATCAAACATAAGAAACGACGCAATAAGGCTGAGTGTTAAATTCGCATGTTAGCTAATTTGCTTTTGTTGTAAGGCTTTCGAACAAACTAATTACATTACTTGAAAAAGTAGAAATTTCTATTCGCAAGAGCATCATTATTTACTAGTGTACAACCTGTCACACATCTATCTATCTATATTATTCTAGAAATAGGTTGATTCACCGGGAATCTAATTTTCAGGATAAAAAGAAGTACCAACGTGATCACAAACATTATTAAAAACCAGACGTTTCGGATTATTAAAAATCCATCATGAGTGTTCTGAAAATGACAAAATTNCACAGCCGATGAGCACTCGTTCAGCTCCGGTCTACGTTTGAAAATATACAATGATTCTAAAATGCGGAGGTCAGCAGTGGTCTGGGTAGCGTCTAAAATAGAAATATTGTTGCTGCTAAAAATGCGATCACTATTTGTACAATGGTCTCGGATGGAAGACTTGGTGGGTTTCGCTGGACCTATTCGATGGACCTATTGTGGGGTATGGCCTACTCTATCTGTCGTGGATTAGCTCTTTAATTCGATTGTATCTGTGATACGCACGTGGCCGCGGTTGTAAGAACGGGCACGATAATTTAAAAGTTGCTCTGAAAAATAGAACTGGAATACGTAACATATAAATCGAATTTGCTTTCAGACTGCCTATTGAATATTCGTTAGACAGGCATAGAATCTGTTGACAGTGAGCCGTACGGGCAGCTCCTTGACGGGCAGAAAAGGACGGCCGAATAGGGTGTGGCCAATGACCAGCTAAATAACGCCTATTTAGTGCGAAAGCAAAGACGATCTAAATTTTTATTATATTCAGAAGTTTAAGTCTCCGTTTCCACAACAAAGGCGATGTCACAGAGGAAGAATGAAGAGACACATAGTGTGACGATAGACACGTGGAACCCATGCACG
>LQNS02278159.1:4066823-4083073 GCA_001587735.2 Parhyale hawaiensis | reverse complement strand
TTAAATTACCAACTTCGATCCTCCCACCTGATGAGCTGGAGAACAGCGAAACGCGCGTCGTGGGTACCAAAATTTCTTCAACTGCTTCTACAATCGTCATATATATATATATATATATATATATATATATATATATATATACCTAACAACTCATGTTAATTTCATAGAAATCCATCCATGACTTTTTGAGTTATGGCATTGAGAAAAATAAGGCAGACAAACAAACAAACGAATAGACATATCTTCCCCAAAAGTTAACCACCTGTTCTTCCTAATATACCTAACAATCCCTGTAAATTTTGTCCAAATCGGTTCATAACGTTTTCAGTTATCTTGGTGAGAGATAGACAGACAGACAAACACGACGAAAACATAACCTCCTTGGCGGAGGTAATAATTAGCTCACACAAAATACAGTACATTTCTGTCCACAGCATTATTTAGACGAGTATGCGCAACGCAATGTTAAGATTTCCTAGGATTAATGTAGGGAGAGTCTGGAGTGCTTCCGGAGTGGACGTTAGCGAATGGAGCCGCCGACTTCTCGGTATTTGCCCGTTCCCTCCGCCAAGGCGGTAATATTTTTGTCGCAGAACGTCTGTTTGTCACCAAGATAACTCAAAAAGCTGTGGACAGATCTCTAAGAAATTTACAAAGATTGTGAGGTATCTTAGGCAAAATAGATTATTAAATTTGGGTTAAGATCCCTTCAACTTTTTGTTTGTCTACTTATTTATTTATTATTTTTTTGTGACATGACTCAAAAGTCATGAAAGGATCTTCATGAAAATTGTAGGAAACGTTAGGAATTTCCCGAAAAAGCAAGTAACTAAATTATTATTACATTCCGACTTTTGGCCTCCCTACCCTCAGCGTACACTGTGATCCAATGACAGGAAGAGAGAAGAGACATACAATATGCCATGAGAAACGTAGAACTCATGCACGAGGTGCTCCCACACATAACCAACGACCAAGGGGATAGTATGTCAGAAAAAAAAAGGCATCATCAGTAGAACAAAGAAAATAGAGGGACGCAAAGAACATCAACCCATTAACGGCTAAAGTAAACCTTTAATTCTCGTAAGAACAGCAGCATGTGTAGAGTCCACAATTTGGGTGGCGTTAATGACACTACATGTAGTGTCAACATATGTGTACAGTAGGCACTAAAGACATTTAGGGTATAACAAGATAGTTTGGGCTTGAGTCATGCCGAGTGAAGTCTTATTGTCTAAATGGATGGTTCGGTTATGTTTTATGTAGTCTGTGTCCTGTGAAAAATCTTGTAAAAAGCAATGCTTATTCTAGGCAGTAAAGGGATACTGAGGTCAATAAAGGGTTACGCTGTAAACTTCACGGCTTTGGCAGAAAAAGCTTCTAGAGGGGCTTTGGCTTGTGCTATTGTTGGGTCGAGCTACAAACTTCACACTATCAATTAACACCAAAAGCACAGTCCATTTACAGAAGATAGTTATGTCAGAGTTGAGTGTTTGCGCATACGGCTTTACAAACCTTAAAAATTGTGACGTCAAGTCAATAGCGTCACTCTTTTTGTAGCGAAGAATCTTGGGTAATTCCAAAATGGCGTGATGCTATTGGATTGACGTCACAATTCTGAAGGTTTGTATGTACGGCCGTATGTTCAAACACTCAGATCTGACATAATTACCTCCACCAAGGAGATTATGTTTCCGTCGTGCTTGTCTGTCTCTCTGTCACCAAGATAACTCAAAAAGTTCTTAACCGATTTGGACGAAATTTACAGGGATTGTTAGGTATGCTAAGAGGAACAGATGATTAACTTTTGGTGAAGATATGTCCATCCGTTTCTTTGTTCGTAAATGACCAAATTTTGGTAATGATTTGTTTGTTCGTTCGTTCGTTTGTCACTGTTTTTGATTTTATGCTTGTTAGCACAATCACTCAAAAATATTCAATGGATCTTTATGAAATTTATAGGGGTTATTAGTAATGTTAAAAGACATAAATGATCAAACTTTGATGCAGAATGGTTTGTTCGTTTGTATTTTTGACTCATGTTTGTCATAACGTTGGTCAGCAGTACAACTCAAAAAGTTACAAACGGATATTCAAGAAAATTGCCATCAAAGGACACAAACGATTAGATTTTGGAGTTTATACAAGAAAATTATGGTTTCAGAACCAATTTGAATTTTTTGCTACCGTTGCCTCGCTTGGCGGAGGTATGCGCTCTCAGAATGCTCTAGTTATCGTCTGTAAATGAACTGTGACCAAAAGTGACAAGAGTAGATGGCGGCGCTTAACTGCAGGGCAACTTGAAATACAAAGTCCACGAGTGTTGATACCAGCAAAATAATACTTAATAGTTCAGGTAGTCGATTTGTTTCTCATTTTCACTTTGCGCTTCCAAAGTTGCATTGGCAGGATAAACTCTGCCTCCGTAATGAACTGCCCAACTCTAGAGTACTAACATGAACTGAAACTAATATAAACATATACTAACAAGATCGTATCGTATCGCCAATTACCGATACCCAATCAGCGGGGCCTGCCAACAATGTAATAAAGCTCATCATGTGCGATGGCTTAATTTAAAAGGAAGATATGCAGTCCCGTGACGCAAAATCTCGTTCATACATCAAATATAAGAAACGACGCAATAAGGCTGAGTGTTAAATTCGCATGTTAGCTAATTTGCTTTTCTTGTATGGTTTTCGAACAAACTGATTACATTACTTGAAAAAGTAGAAATTTCTATTCGCAAGAGCATCATTATTTACTAGTGTACAACCTGTCACACATCTATCTCTATTTTACTAAAAGTCTGTGAACTTTACTCATTACTACTGGACCCGTGCGTGTACATAAAAAAAATTCAAACAATAATCGATATGCTTGCTTAATATCAGCCGGTGCAGAAAGACTCGGAAGGGTTGGGGCGGAGGCCTTTCATCTGTAGGGGTGACTCTTGTATCGCATAGATGAGTCTTCTATCTCAATTGGTAGCACATCTTTGTTCTTGGGACTGTAGTAGTCTCGTTCTTCTTTTCCGGTCCCTATCCAGTCGCTTTGTTCTTTCACCTACGTCTTCCATATTGAGAGGCAGAAGTAAAATCTTGAGTAAAACACCGCAATAAGCTTGAATGCAGCTCCAGACAACTTATGTGCAGTATGAGTGTGCAGTATGAGTGTACCGTCGCCATGATACCGCCTTTCAAGCTCAAAAATATGCTTGATTGCAGTGCTGAAATTTTGGACGATGTTTCTTAAGAAGCGGACGCGAAATATCTATATATTAATACGCTTGTGTACGTACCTACCTATGTACCTACCTTTTTGTGCCATGTTCTTGAATAATAGGTAGAAGGAAATTAGATATTTGACTCCAAATGTGAATCATTTCACTTGTAGCATATCTACTGCTTTTCAATTTTTTCTCAACATTAAACTCGCTTTGCTGGTAGCGGATTGAAATTCCTTATAGGGCCAGATGCATAACCAAGATACGCTTCGGAAAAACAGAAAGTTTAGTGTTGGACATCTCGGCTCTGAAGTGGATGTTCCAAGGATCCCGCTAGTATAAATAAACACACGAAGCATTTTATTACATTAGGATTTAGCTACTTGTTTATTTACCTGCAGAGTTATGCCTAGCGGCGTTAAAATTAGCGCGCGCTAGTAGGGCCGGTAGTGTTTTAGTAGCGCAAGCACTAGCATCGCTAGTTTTGAGAATTAGTAGAGGTGCTACTAGCGCCGCTAGGTTTTTAGCCAATGTCAAGCGCTAGTCGCTAGTTTTTACTTTATATGTATAGCAAAGTATATAGCATATTACTTACTTCCATGTATCTTATCGTTACATGGAAAATCAGTAAAACAGTTTTTTGATTTCTTTCATTTGTAATGCAATAAAAATAATATCTTATTTCTATCTTGCTCTTCATGTTTTTCCCAGCACTAAGATAAAAGTTTCCAGCTTTTCGACTAGTAGTAAATATATATGCCGAAAACTAGCGCCAAAACTAGCGCTAGCGCCGCTGGGTTTTGAAATGTGTAGCGCTAGCGCCGCTAGTAATTCTCAGGTCTAGCGCAAGCGCTGCTTGTTTCTTTCACTCGCGCACACAATTCTGCTTACCTGCCTGTTTGCACAGATTCTTCGCTTTAAGACAGAAAGAAATTCGAATGGTGAAGATTTAATCCGACTGTATCCGTGATAAGGAAGATGAACCTTAGCTCGGCTATATGAACAGGCACGTTAAATACAAAGGTGATACGGGAAATACAACTAGAATACGTAACATAGCGTATAAATTTACCTTACTTTCAGGCAGTGTTGAATATGCATTAGAGAAGCAAAGACGCTGTCGATGGTGACACGTACGGGCAAGAGTGGACGGTCATATAGCGTGTGGCAGGAGTGGGCTGTTAATAGCGTGTGGTCTATGACCAGCAGAATAACACTTGATGTTTGTGAAAGACAATAAGATGGTGAGGGTCACCCAACGCGCCACGGGCCATCTAGTATTATACTAAACTTCTGTGAACTTTACTTGCTTGTTTATTTATTTACTTACTTGTTAGCACACAATCTATGCTATTATACATTAGGAAAATAAACTAAGAACACGTTGTTTCAATATCTGGTAAAAAACTATCTTTCAGGCGTCAGGACGAGACGGACACTTGAGCGACGTAACTTGGGTACTGATGGCTATATATGTTGGGTGTACAAAAGAATTAAAATTCTGAATTTTTAGTCGCGTGGCCAGTAGCAGTATCTAAGACAAATCAAGAATAGGATCAGTTTCCTACTTTCATCTTAAGGGAATATCAATATTCGCTATAAGATAGGAAGAAATTCTAGCGTTAAGAGTAGGGTACCGCCTCTCCCAAGAAAATTTTATTTATGTGGAGATTTGAATGAAACTTGGTACAGATATGTAAAATCGAAAAAGAATGTGGGTTAGACTCGTGTACTTTTCTCATTTTCCCCATAGAAAAGGAATTATTCAAAGAAAACGACAAAAGGGAGTCTCGGGGAAAACAATCTCCCCCAACAATTTTTGAGCTGCAGAGATGATTTTGGTCTCAAAGAAATGGAATTTGACTATCTATAACAAAGCATCGGCTTTTTTGACTTTCGGAAAAGGTTTTGAAAAATTTAAAAAACTGATTTTTTTTTAAATTTCCCAAAAAGTGAGCTGTCACTCGTCTCCTAATTCAAGAATCCAAAAAGGCCGACGATTAACTGTAGAGAATCAAATTCCGATCTCTGTAGCTCAAAAACTGTAGGACCAGAGAGGTTTTCAAGTCACATAAATTAAACTGTTCATGAGAGCCCGCGCTCCCGTTTTCTTTGAATAACTAGTTTTCTATGGAGAAAATGGGAAAAAGTACATTAGTGTAACCCACACGTATTTTCATTTTTACATGTTTCTACCAAGTTTCACTCAAATCGGCACATTGCAAATTTTTTTCTATTTTAGAATTTTTCTTGTCAAAGGATTCCTGCCAAAGGGTCCAAAAACAATTTTTTTTTTATTTTTGTACCGATTTGAATGAACTTGGTACAGCTATGTAGAATTGACAATAAATGTGCGTTTGACTTGTACTTTTTCCCATTTTACCCATAACTCAAAATGGGAAAAGTACAGGAGTCTATCCCACATTTTTCCAATTTTACATAGATCGCTATCAAGTTTCATTCAAATTGGAACAAACATGAAACCCCTTTTTTAAATCCTTTGGCAGGAAACAAAAATAAAATGAAAATTTCATGTATGCACCGATTTGAATCAAACTTATCACAGATATGTAAGATCGAAAAATAATGTGGGTTAGACTCCTATATATTTTATCCTATTTTTCCCGTAGAAAACGAGTTATTCAAAGAAAATGGCTTTCCCGTTTTCTTTGAATAACTCAGTTGCTATGGAGAAAATGGGAAAAAAGACACCAGTCTAACCCATACTTTATTTTATTTTACTTATCTGTACCAAGGTTCGTGAGGATCGGCCCAATAATAAAAACTTTTTGGAATAAAAAAATGAACTTTTAAGAAAGGCCTACCACCCCCGCGGCCAGCGCCCCCCCCCCCACCCATTCTACCCACTTAGGGTTGCATTGGCTGCCTAAAACTTCACCTGGTGATCTGATCTAGAGCTACTATTCTGCGAAACAAAATGGACTCTGAAAATGTCAAGATTTCGTGGGGGTACCCTAGCCTTAATTGCAGATTTAATGACAGTATATCTATGGGGGAGGGGGGGGATGCCTGAGCTCGGCTGTATAAACATGTACGTTTAAATGCAAAGCGTTACATATAAATATATATCTTTGCTTGCATGCACAGTGTTGAATATTCCTTTGAGAATCAAAGAAGATAGTGATGGTGACCCAATGGGTCACTTGCAGTCTAGCTATATCTAAAGAAGGAATAATGAACTGCCTTTTGTATGGATGTGACGTTACAGCCCCACAACCAATCGCGCTACGGCAGGCTTCTCACAGGGAGGTCGACACTTCTGATCGGCTGCAATGTCACGCATGGCTCAGTTTCAAAAACGTGGGAATACGCTCATCGCTCCCTCTATTCACATTTATTTGATGTACCTCATAGTCTATACGAAGAACTGGCTCAAAACCGCCAGGGCATGTTCTACGCAAAAACTCTTCAGCACCTCATTGTCCAATATCGCAGCATGTAGGGTACATTAAATGTAGTTGAAAGCAAAATCGATTCTAAAAATATTAACGAGACCTGCACAGCGTACTAGAACTCAAGTACAGGGTGTAATGAACACAAAGAAATATGTTTGTATAGATGTTGTGTCTTTGGAAATGTCATTAAAAAAACTATCTAACGATGAACAGCCGGGAAGTAGTAGATAGTAGATTGGCTTGTCAGTGCTTCAGTGGTTATGCCAGACAGAGAGAACAGATCGCGCCGTAATATTAAGTAAGAGTTCTAAAAGCACTCAAACTAACGTTTTGGAGTTGAAACTCATGAGGTTTTCAAAAATAGTAGAATACTATACCTTATACAACCTTAATCTAACTCATTCTCTCTCTATGCTCCAACTACACAGTTTGATATCTCTAAGCTCCGCATGTCAGAGGCTCTTGAACGTGCTTGCGTGCATTCAAGATCGTTTCTTGGGCATGGACTCTTCACCCCCCCCCCTCTTTTTTTTTCTCCTGTCCTCTATATCCTACTAACATAATGGCAATAGCTCATAGAGTGCCGGGGCGTATGTTCCGGTGTCTCTTTGGGAATGGGCCTTTTGGTTCGTCTACTGCCGCCTATCTAATCTAATATATTTCTCCCCGTAGGAAGGTGGGAATTGAGGATAAAAACGCACATGCTATTTTTGCAACATTTAATATAATTTAATACAGGTATGCGCATTGNTGTACGTTTAAATGCAAAGCGTTACATATATATATCCTTGCTTGTATGCACAGTGTTGAATATTGCTTTGAGAAGCAAGGAAGATAGTGATGGTGACCCAATGGGTCACTTGCAGTCTAGCTATATCTAAAAAAGGAATAATGAACTGCCTTTTGTATGGATGTGACGTTACAGCCCCACAACCAATCGCGCTGCGGCAGGCTTCTGATTTGGCTGCAACGTTACGCATGGCTCAGTTTCAAAAACGTGGGAATACGCTCGTCGCTCCCTCTATTCACATTTATTTTATGTACCACGTAGCCTATACGAAGAACTCGCACAAAACCTCCACGGCATATTCTACGCAAAAACTCTTCAGCACCTCATTGTCCAATATCGCAGCATGTAGGGGACATTAAATGTAGTTGAAAGCAAAATTGATTCTAAAAATATTAACGAGACCTGCACAGCGTATTAGAACTTAAGTACAGGGTGTAATGAACACAAAGAATATGTTTGTATATAGATGTGGTGTCTTTGGGAATGTCATTAAAAAACTATCTAACGATGAACAGCCGGAAAGTAGTAGATAGTGGATGGGCTGGTCAGTGCTTCAGTGGTTATGCCAGACAGAGAGAACAGATCGCGTCGTAATATTAAGTAAGAGTTCTAAAGGCACTCAAACTAACGTTTTGGAGTTGAAACTCATGAGGTATTTCAAAAATAGTAGAATACTATACCTTATACAACCAGCAAATAAACAGAGAGATATACTAATATAAAAATAGGCAAAGCATAGATAGTAAAGTTTAACAATAACACAGCAACTGTAGACAGAATATACAGCGACTAACCAAGATGCTTAAAGTACAGTACAGAAAATAAAAGAGATGTTATAGGACAAAAAATAATCCATCTGAAATAACAGAATAAATGATACAAGAGCTAATCGAGTTGAAATAACACGAATGATACAAGAGTTACTCGAGTCGAAATAACAACGGGATGATATAAGAGCTTAACCGACTAGAAAAAACAACAAATAAATGATACAAGAGTTATTTGACTCGAAATAACAAGACTCACAAATGATATTGGAATTCATAGTCTCGAAACAACACGAGCACAAATGAAACTATAACTAAGGTAAAACTGGAGCGAAGTGAAGTACATCACTGGCCAGCAGGAGGACTCTAGTGTCGGTAGAAACATTTTGCCTGATTTATGCGAGCAAGGCTGATGTGGCGAGTGTTGCAAGTGCGCGCAGCGAGGGCATATTTAAGCGGCGGCGATAGCAGCATAAACTGCCGCTCCCGTGGCCACGGAGGGAATAATTCCAGTAGACTTCACTCTCAGCCGTCAAGTTGAAACAAAGTGTTATCGAAACACGATAATAAAGACCAGCGTGTACACATGCCGGCCGAGATCTGTAGAAATTTCTCGGACCCAAAAGCCACTCTTACTTTATACCTAAATACCTGGAGCTGCAAAGAAAGCTACGAAGTCAAAAATATATTTAAAGGAGGACAGCATCGATGACTTGTGGGTAGTAGCAGTGTAAAAGTGGCTAGCCGCATCAATGATGGCTACCCTAGATTCCTCTAATATTAAAATTGTAAAGCGCAGTCGAAGGACGGAGAGATGGACGAATGGAACTACATGCAGAATCATTTTCTTGATGTGGAAACACAGTGAAAATCTGTAGAAAAGATACTCATGAAAAGTACTTCAAGTTCTAAATCCGAAATCGTCTGATTTTTTGTTTTTTCGTTTAGCCAACAGAGCACAACGGTTGTTGAAGTAGTTCCTTCCATCCAGAGTTCGAGCTTCTTAAAAATTGAAAGTCATAAGCCTAATACTGGAAGGGCAACGTGCATACGCTGGATGAACATATGGACGGCTGGTGGATGGAGAGATGGACTCACGGGTGGAGGGACGGACGGATGGACAGAGGGAGGGACGGACGAAGAGGCAGACGAACGGAAGGAGGGACAGACGAAGGTATGGACAGAGCACGGACGGATGGATAGATAGTCGGTAACTCAAGCAGAACAATTTTATAGATATCTAAATACTGTATATTGAATTGTATTACGCACAGTAAAGCGAGATAGGGAATAAAAATCACCATTTTGCAAAAAATCAGTGAAGTCACAAGCAAGTCAAGCATAAATGAAAGAACGTTTCGAACACATTTTGTCCATCATCAGCGAAAATTCTGAAATCGAGAAATTTAAAAAATATAAAGTCAGTAAGTAAACTAAACAATTTCACAATATATAATTTTGAAATTTGGTTTTAAAACCTTATTTACTATGTACCGGTGACACAGATCGGTGTGGCACTTTGCAAGTCGTTCAAATCTGGCTTATTTTTGAAAATGAGCAGAGATTCTATAATGTGTAAATTGTGGCTACCTTAAGCAGAGGAGAGAATTTTGAAATCGTTTGCAGTAACTAGACTATTGCACTGACTAGTATGTTCACGAATGGAAGAGTGAGAAAGTGTACACAAGGGGCGACCGGTTCGCGCAGGCATCAAACTCGCCATTCGCTGTGTACGTTTGTGTCCGGGCATCGGTGTACGTGTGGGCGGCGTTCCAACTCGTGTGCTGTGCCTCCTCGGTGTATCGCAGATTAGGTCAGGTTAGGTAAGGTAAGGTTAGGTTATGTAAGGTTAGGTTCGGTAAAGTTAGGTAAATTTAGGTACGGTTAGGTTAGGTAAGGTTATTTTAGGTTAGGTTAAGTAAGGTTAGGTAAGGTTAGGTTAGGTTAGGTAGTGCTTATTGTAGAGCTTCTGGTGGTTGTTGCGCGGCAAGAAAGCTCACTTGAACGCACGCACTGTGATGAGCGTACACAGAATGGCGAGTTTGATGCCAGTGCGTCCCGGTATAGCATGCGGTCTACCTGAGAGTGTATGTTAGGTTAGGATCGGGTCGGTTCGAATATGTACCTAGCCTAACTTTTGTGTGGCACATAATATTATACCTAAATATGAGGTAGGCCACACACTATACCGGTACCGCTCCTTTTTCCGTATATTGTTGGATTTTTACAGTTCCCATTTTGTGGGCCACCTATTTATAACAAGAATAACTTACAGATACGTTAATTTCCGTGAACTTTTACGGATTTCAGCGATACATCAAACACAACCTGCGTTTGTTCCCATAACGTAACAACATGGACAACACTTACGTCAGGATTGTCAGAACGTGCAAAAGTCGAAAACAATTATTCTTCGAAGCTTGTCACAAAGATATTACTTTTACCAGAGACCTAGAGAAATACCATTTCGTGTAAAAGGTAAAGGTTTTGCACCCAGCGAAGGAGCAACGGTCGATCTCGCAGGGGAGCGCAATTTCCTAACGAGCACGTCCTGCCAACGATGAACTCTTCTATTCTGACGAGTCCTGATTGGCAATTGGGGCAGGTCTGTTCGTATTTTCGTTGGTTTCAGCAGCAACATGGGGAAACCCAATAGGAGTGAATGCGACGCCGCCTGATTTAAATTTTCGAGTAATCAGCTTAAGAACGTTGGGATGTGAATGTTGAACAGCATTCACTGGTTAATGTTGAAGAGCAATGTGTAGAGTAACGTCTGAAGTTACGCTATACAGCCAGGCCTCAAACAAGAAGTGATCACGTAAAAAGCAGGTGGGGCAAGGGTAAAATGGCGCGGCTTAACTCACAGTTGCATCCTTTAATTTACTTTTTACTTTAACGAGTTGCAAGGCTTCAGCCCTGGTGCTGTGTGTTCGATACCTCTCGGAACATACTATGATACTGTACAGGGCTGTAAATGCAAGAATGCAGTCGCAAAAGAAATATATACACCAATATGATACTCTGCCCATCTCACCAAAGAGGAGCAAAGGCGGCAGTACAGTCGCAAGAACAAGGTGCAGCACTAACAGGACAGCTCCAGCCCAAACCATGAACTCATCAAAGATCTCCCCATCTCTCAGGCAAGTTTTCCGCCCGATGGCAAGTTCACAAATGAGATTTAGCCCAGGATTAGTATTCATTAATCTCTCGAGCAAATTTACATACACTAATTGATTTCAAAATTTGTAAATCTAGTTTAAGTGCTTGTTATTAATAAGAGATAATGAAATTAAAGCGTAACTGTCAGGAAATGCTTCATGCATAGACTTTGAACATGAAATGAAGAAAATTTTTAGCAATGAAGGACGTTGTTGTCTCAAGACAGATGAAGTCTTACATAAACTATTATGAAACGTGCCATGCGTATATATTCATTCCTAAACGCCAATTCAGAGCAAATATAACATTATCACAGTTTTGCATGAAAACATGCAGTGTTATATAAAATTGAGTGTAATGACGTACAGTAATGGTTCTACCTGTAACTACTATACTATAATTGTAAAAGGAATAATTATTCGGCATATTCATCAAAGCTTTGGCTACTTACGGTTTCACTGGATTATTATTATAATGTTGAATAGTTCAAGCTTCTGTTTCCTCAATAAATGCGATTGCACATAGGAAGAAAGAAGGAACATATTCTATGTCGATAGAAGCATGGAACCTGTGCACGACAGTGTTCCCACGCAGAATGAACGCGCAAGAGAATAGAGGAAGAACAAAAGTATAAAAACGGTAGGCAGCAAAGTGGGCACGAAATACAGACGTCCCGAATATCTATCTAATGGCTAGAGTAAGGAACTAACGAACACAAACGCCCTGGGAGCGCAGCTCCCCAAAACATAAGATGGGCGAACCTAACTAACCTAACCCTATAACTCACCGTATACCCCTGAGAGGGGCCCCTTCAAGGTATCCCCTCATATCAGCTTCAATTTTAATCTTGGGAAATATGCCCGCTCGATCATTCATTTCTCTAAAAATTTTTATGCTTCTTAACAGCCAGTATATAATTTTTGTCTGCTTTTGTTTGCTGATTGAAATGAAAATATAAATTAATTATTAAGTACAAAAGAAGAAATATTTATCAGCAAAAAAAGTACATGAACGCTGGCTAAAGAAAAGTTTCCGTAGCGAAATGGTTAAAGGCACACAATCAACTCTACAATGTTTACAAGATCATAGAGGTAACATTAGGGTCCTCACTACCGTGCTATACTAATACCAAAGACACACAACTCTCCAGTTTTTACACGGTCGTGTATATAGGTAATGTTAGGGTCCTTACTAACGTGATAAATAATACAAACAACATACAACTGTCTATTGCTTACGAGGTCGTAGAGGTAACACCACAGGGTCTTTACGAAGGTGATTCAGTAGTGAAATTGTGCGTGTATTCTACAGATGTAAGCCCAAAATGAAAACATTATAAAAGGTGGTACGCAGACTGAATATAACGTAAGGCTCGTTTACTTAGTTTTATGATTTTGAGCTTAAACACTTGTGCATTTTACTTAGGAATGTGATTCATGTGCTCAAGTTAACCCTTCGTTAAAGACAGCGTGTGAAATGTTCAGAAATTAAAGCATCCTTGCAGATTGGGGAACACATTTACTGTTCATATGAGATTATACGAACATAGCAGCAGAAGAATATGCTTCCTCGCGCAGGCATGATTAACAAAGAAGAGCCCGAGGTACCGACGCATGGGAAACGATACCAGCAGTTGAAAAATATTGCTCCTGTTGACAACGACGGAAGAGGTCAATCAAAATTTCAGCCTTTATAGAACGTCTTTATTACTACCACAGCCCTGCCATTGACATCGTAACTGATCAGGTACAAATCAACTGGAAGAAAGAGACCAACTCTTTTGCTTGTGTTTCTATAGAAAAACGCTAAGGAGCAGAGGGAGATAATGATACCGTCGGGTTACGGAGCTGGCAAATGAGCATAACATATAGTTCAGAAGCGCAATCAATGCACTGCAAAACCTTTGCACAAGAAAAACAACCATTCTTGCAACAATGAGATCTTTTATTCCCGATCCCCACCGTATTAATTTCACTGGAGATGATTAACAGGAACTTTTGCTAATTCCCTCGTAGAAAGCTTCCACTGAACAACACACAGCAGGCAGAAAGTGAATAAATGAGGCAGAAGACGAGCGTTGCAGCAGTTAAGATTTATAGCTGTATCCGTGATTATTTCTTGTTCTGGTACTGCAGGCTGCATGCAGAGTTGCACAGACGTTGGGCTGAAAGCCTGCTGTATTAATTAAGATGTAGGATTTTCGGGAAATTAGGTTTCATCTAATAACCCTTCACCGTCAAAAAACACGGTCTGGTCCTGTTCCAAACAGCGACATTGTTACAAAAATTGAATGTTAACGCGGAAGGTAACGGCTTAACTGAAGGAAAACGTTAGAAAAAATTCAGGAAATTCTTGACATGAGCGCAATCCCTATAACCATCGCTGCGGCGGATATGCAAACATGAACCAACAAACACCAAAACACCTGTAGCGTACTGGGCTGTCAAAAGCGACGTAAAGGTATAATTGCGTTGACAGCAAACAACAACTAGGAAACTTACATGCACCGGTTTGTGCTGAAGATAAATCCCATCTAGGAGCCAAACGTTCCTACGGCTGCAGTCGACCACAGAGTGTTTGGCGTAGTAAGCGGAAGGTTCATGAGTACGCCTCCCCCCCCTCAACCGCAAAGGCTATCAATGACAGAAATGCAGACGCTGTCTTGCCGAGCGCCAACGTTCTTCTCGCTGATATGGGATTAGAACGTCCGGCAATCGTGTAACGAGCAATGCAGCACCCCTAGCCCCTGCGTCACTGGGGATGATAGATGTGATAGCTTGCCACTCTTCAGTATTCGTGCTGCTGCTGAAGGATGAATGTATTATACTCGCTATGGCTGCAGTATACAGAGTGCCCAATAGCCAAGGACAACATGAGTAATTTTTAACATCTGCGCCCTCTATCGTTGAGGCTCCTAACCATTATGCTTTTATAGCTACAAATCAACTTTGGAGAAATGGTACAAAGTGACTCTTGGCAATAAATACCTCCCTGTTTCAGGAGTCACCAAGCTGCCCAGCGGTGTGACTCCAGTCACGCCAAGAAAATTAATTATTTCCCAATAAATACAAGTTGTAAATTTCAAAGTACCCAACCTTCAGCTCTTGCGAGCTAAGGGCACAGAAGCTACACTGAAGAGTGATTTAATTTGTTCCCATATTTTGCTTTCTACCTTAAGTAACGACACATAGGGATTCGTAACCGGATTGACGTAGCTACGTAGAAAAATAATTAATAAACACACATGCGAACTATTCTTTTGAGTTGATGAAAAGGAATGGCGCGACATTATTAATAGAGCACCACTGTGCCCGGCTGCGGAATTAGTTATATAAGGTAAAATGATTTACCTGGGGTGGTGACACACTGAATCTAAAACCCAGAATAAAAAGTTTTTGTAGTTTAGTTTCGAAATTCCAACCACTAAAGTCCTCACTGCTTAGCTCTTGCAAGCTCAGTTTGTAGAACATTTAACTTAAATTTTGCTTCCATACTTTTTTGTTTAATAGGGACCCTATATACATAAATTAGCATGCAAATGAATAAATATATAAGTAAAGTAATTAATAAATATACAAATAATTAACTACACAGTAGTCCTTATCATTGTGGTTTGATTTTGTATCACCTGCACGCCACGGCTGACTCGAGAACAAAATGGGAAATTCAAGCGCTCTCAGTTAAAATTTTACCCATCTCAAATTGAGCCAATAAAAGGTGCCGATGTAACTTCTTGCTTTTTGCTTTTTGCCGGTGGGCCAAACTAGCATTGATAACAATTATAAAGAACAACTTAGTACACCCACCGCTTATGATCTGTGGACTGCAGCTCTGCGGCGCTGCTAACCGAATATGCCACAAGATATTCCCGAAGAGCTCGCCTGCTAAAATCAGGAAGAAGAGCACAAAAGGCAAACTGTGGAGCCCCCCACACACGTATAGCTGCAGCTAGAGAGGGAAGGTTTGGTGCATCTCTGCCGCTGACACACGTCACACCGAGAGACTGATAACACCGCTGACTGCTATCTCTGCTGGTGCTGACGATGCTGCCGCAGTCAAAACAGCGCACAGATGCGGGTAAACACGTGAACTCAACCATCGCAGCTGAGAAAGAAACCACCCAAACGGTTCTTGCTTACTATGAAAATATTAGTGGAGATATAATCCAGCTATCAGAAGAAAATTAAAAAACCGTAGTGCGTAAATATACAAATACCGGCCAAATAGCTGGAATGAGGTCGACCGCGAAGAGGTGGGAGCTTAACGTAAAACATAGGCATGAGTCCATAGCTGAATAAATAGTTCTTGCACAGATTAGCATGGAAAGGCAGTTTTTTTTTAGAAATCAGAAGGAAAAATAAGAAGCGGTAGCCACAAAAACAGACCTTGCAGAAAGCAGCGGGAAAAAAGTAAGGAAATCATCTATTGCAGAGGTTATAGGGAAAATAGTTGTTGCAGGAATTAAAGGATGAAAAGCATCACCGATGAATATACAAAGCTGGACACACAAATAGAACTCACGATGACACTCAGATGCATATTCTCAATGAGTACGGCGGAAGAAGAACAGCTACTGATATGGGTAGTTTTCGTTACAATAGTAGGAATTGTAAGTGAAACCGTAAGTTATATATAGATATACATATCCTTGAAGATTTATGAATAATCTTCAAGAGTATAATAATGTTGAACATATATATATATATACATATATAGATTTCAAGATTTCAAACTTAAAAGTCAGTAAGAAGATGAATACTATAACGTATTCGTATCTATTCAGACGTGTATTAATTTCAATTGAGTTTAGAATAAAATTTTAACGTACGAAGTCATTCTCTTTCTTAGCATGAGCTCCTTCTTTTGTTCTATGCCGATTTGCAGGCGGTTTT
>LQNS02278159.1:4052743-4063350 GCA_001587735.2 Parhyale hawaiensis | reverse complement strand
AATATAAAAAGCAAGGCAAAATCGCTAATCGGATCAACAGTCCAACTTCAGCAAAATTCTGTAACACAAGAAACGAGAAACTTAATCTGCTATAAATCAGAGGTCGTATTTATATAAACTAACCCTAAAAAGCGAAACTATTGTATGAGTATTTGAAATTACATTGCAAGCTCAGTAAAAATACAAAAAAAAAAATAGATACAACTTCAGAAGACGAACAACGGACAAAATAGAAAATAAAAAAATGCAAGGTAAAAAATCTGACCTGAATAAACAGGAGTTGGCAATGAGAAGGGGAAATGCACTTTGGGTATCATTTAGAGCAGGTTTGACTTTGAAAACATACAGAGACTCGAAGATGCGTAGATCTATTTTATAAGAAGTCTTTGCCGGTATTTTGAAATCATTCATCGCGACTATGATGCTACAGATTTCAGCATGTGACCTAAGAGAGGAAAGCGCAGGTGAACTGAGAGGAGGACCGGTCTTACAACTGCCTCCAGCGTGCTCGGAAACCTTGGCCTTGGGGTACGACAGGTAGAATCTACATACCGTAATTCACAACGTGAACAACTATTTCGTTCGTTAGTTTCACTATGTGAGGGAAGGCTCTGCATCACTGTGCCCTGCCGAACTAAATATGCTGCAAACGTTGAAGTTTTGCAGTTATAAAACTTACTAAACTCACAAACTTAGTGAAATTCAAGATAAATCATCTGCAATCGGTTACTTGCTGCTTACAGATGACTCGTAGCTGTCTCTTATCACTCCCATTTTGCATTCAGCAGCGAGAATTTTCGACACGACAGGTGGCGTGCACAACATCACCTGAGACTTGTCTGAAAATGATCTAAATTAGCTAAGGTAAGGTATTCGTATCATGCAATAGGCAACTGCATTTACATAAAGCAATATCATGGCATCAGATGTACTTTAATATCAAACAGTAAAGATAAAATGACAAGTTACTAAAATCTTATCAAGTAAAATTGTGAACATTAGATGTATATTAATGTCGTTGATCACTTACAGAACTAACAGGTGCCTTCACCGTAAAAAGGCCGTGGTTCTCAAATTTTATGTAATTGCGGCACACATTTGAAACAATGGAGCAAATATTTGTAGTGTACTTCGTACCGAAGTAGTAGAAATGAACTTAACATTAATTAATGTTACACATATGTATGGTACTACAGTCGCATTACCATCTATCTATATATATATGGCTACACTCAGCAGGATAGAGTTACTGGATTAATTTTGTCACTGGTTTAGAACGCATTACTATCCACAATTATCTTAATTTCTGGACGTTCTTTTTTCAAACGAAGAAGGGCATTTCCTTGTTAAGAAGTTTATACCTAGGCTGCAAGTGCACGGCACAGAGTTGTAGCTGCACTGCAATCGATTTAGATATTTTAATATTTCGAAGCACTGGCATGGTACAATCAAAAGTGACTTATTCCTCCCAAATTTGTCCATCTTTAGCAGTGGCCCAAACAAATGCAATGTTCTCTGGTCGTAATGCTATGTTTAGTTATTGACTACCCCGAGTCAAACGCAAAGATGCACACCGCATATGCACTACAGCAGTAACTAGTAACTACTTTATATGTGTATCTTCTGGTGTTCTATATATAGTTTCTGGTAAAACGAAGCTGCATTTTTCAAAATTTAGTTAATAGCCTGTAGGTCCACAGTGAGATCAAATCACAGCCTTCATTCTGATTAGTGTTGATTCTGGATCTTTTGGAGCTCCACTTTTGGCCATAATTGAGGTAACCTTTTTCCCAAAATTTTTAATGGTGAAAGTAGCGGCGATGAGGCTCGGTGGTTCATCTGAAGCTCATCCCATAAATTACCAATGGACTGCAAATCTGGAGATTGTGGGGGCCAGTTCATGTGTTTATAAATGATCGGTCATGTTATGAAGAACAGCCTATAGGACAGTGTTGAGCACAAGAATACGAGAATCGTCTTCCTGAATCGCGCCATTTCCATCGGAAGAAGCAAAGTCCACAGATAGATGAACGTGGACATTAAGAACTTTCAAATCATTCTGTAACTTCACTTCGTCATTTCGAAGAGGAACATATCCAAGTCCATCCCAGGAAAAACAACCCCAAGACATTTCCCCGTCTTCAGAGGCCTGAACGGTGGAGACAATGCATGGTGGGGTCATGAGTTTATGAGGGATCTCGCCATACCCTGATTCTTAATTGCTCTAAGTTAACAGGGTGAACCTGGACTTATTCCATCACATTACATCCTTCCAGTCATCGGCAGTCAAGTTTCGATGTTCTTTGGTGAACGACGAGAGTGTTTTGTGGTTTACCGGGAACGCTAATGGCTGCTTGGGAGCGCTGTAGCTGCGTAACTTTATATTTTTTAGCTTACGGCGCACAGGTCTTATTGAAATTCCGTCAGAACTAGAAAGAAACTCGCTCGTTATCTGTTGCGTCGGTAAACGCTTATTTTTATTCACCAATTTTTTTGTTTAAATGCCAGTCTCTGTCGATAAGAATTTTATGTCTTCCACACTAGCCCTGAGATGAACTGGCTTCGCCATCTTGTTTCTGACGAGCTAGTTTCCTTAATCCATACTGCGAGTTCGTGATCTCTGTAGGGATATCTCGGGCAGATTTATTACTTCCTAGTCAGAAATTTTCGTCGGAAGCGCCGGTAATTGTCGATACCAATAGGCGTCCAAATGATTAAAATCGCCT
Source organism: Parhyale hawaiensis (assembly GCA_001587735.2). Classification (NCBI taxonomy): domain Eukaryota; kingdom Metazoa; phylum Arthropoda; class Malacostraca; order Amphipoda; family Hyalidae; genus Parhyale; species Parhyale hawaiensis. The sequence goes on along the minus strand of LQNS02278159.1, from coordinate 4,060,624 downwards.
TACATTACCGGTCTCTGTCGTCGAGATATGTCCGCTTTTCTCGCCTATAACATGAACGGCGTCTTCGTCACTTTCTGCCAAAAAGCCATCCTTATCTAGGAGAATATACGCCTAATTTTGCTTTAGACGTCGCCCTTTATGATAAGCGGCTTATCTTTGAAAACAGCGATATTATGTCTATGTCATAATCCGCCCATATAGTTTCGGCACCATACAGAAATGGCTATTTACGTAGGAGCTGTGGCAAAGCTACTAGCCTTCACTCAAAAAGTGCGGTTACAGTTAAATTAAAGTTTAAGTCATACGTGCTTGTTAGGCCTGAAGCTCACAACAGTCAGGAGACCTGAACTTCGGACCGATCCTAAAACAGAAATTCAAACTAGTTATTCCAGCTCATGTACGTTTCTGTACAACTTCATTAACTTTGAGCTAGCATAGAGTCATACTACACAGCTTAAAGGAGGTTTAAATCTCTTTGGAGAAATCTTGACCGTACACGTCATCAATGAAACGTAAGCCAAAATACAGCGTAAAACTTAAAATCATTTTATGTAAACCTACTGGGGATATTTTATTGATAAAACCCGAGAAATATGGATCAATTGAACACAAAAATAGATAGTTATATTCAATCAAAGAATACAATACAGATTAATAAGGGATACCAAAGGTAATCAATAACAATGGGTAACTACTTTAAATTTGCAAAGCGTCAATAAAATTTGAAAACAAGAAAGAAAGACCATTTATTTGTCATATGGACAGTGAGCAAAAAATGTCAAGATGATTAGCGTCCATGTATTTCGTAGAAGTTTGTGCAATTCAGTGACCAGAAAGAAAAAACTGAAAATATGCAAAAAAAAAAAAACTATGATAAGCATTTCTGATTGGGATGTATATTGGTTCCAGGGGGGGGGGGCGGAGGAAATGAGAGTGGGGGCTGAGTACAATACATAGATGTATGTTAGTTCAAGGGTCGCAATACGGGAGGAGGGGCTGAGCACAATACATACATGTTTATTGGCTTCAGAGTGGCAATGCGCAGAGAAATGGGGGGCTGAGCACAATGCGTACATGCATGTTGGTTTCAGGATGGCGATACGCGAGGGGGGGCTGAGTACGATACCTTCTTGTATGTTGGCTCCAGAAGGGCAATACGGGGAAAATGAGCCAGCAAAATTCATTCATGTACGTTCCGGGTGGCAGTACGGAGTTGGGGGTAAGTACAATGCATAGGTACATGTACGTTGGTTCCAGGGGCGCAATAAGGAAGGGGGCTGAGCCCATTACATAGATGAATGTTGGTTTCAGGGTGGAATACTGGGGGGTGACCACAATACATGTATGTATCATATATGCTGGTTCTAATTAGGGGGCAATACTGGGAGGGGCTGTGAGAATGGGCTTGTATCGATTGTGAAACGAGGCAGGGGCTCAAGTATGTCCCCTACACTGAAAAATGAATACTTAATTGGAGGAAAGTCGGCGATAATTGCCTATCATTATTGGCAACTGTGCAGGAAAAAATCGACCACTGTAATCAAGGAGCGTCTTTGAAGATATTTTAGGTGGCGTGCCGTTGAAAAACATTTTAATCGGTCACCCATTGATAATAGCATATAAAATAATAAGTGCGCCTATAACTACAGGCGCTGCCGACGATGATTTCTGACTGGGAATTAGGTGAAACCCGATAGTGTGTCCCTCATTGGATACTATATCTGGTCCACGGGTGTTTTTATTTTCACGTTCAAACAAAATTTATGAGGGATTTCATCATACAAGAAGTTGCTTGCATTGTACATACAAACACTTCTACATGTTGCCATTTATATTGAGAATCAAGCAATGATGAGTTCGAAGAACATACTTAGGGTTTGAAAAATATCGATGCGTGACATTTTCTTTTTTTGCCATGCAGTGTAGATTGACTTTAAAAATTATTATGTTTTCCGATTTCACAATTTATTTCAAGCATGTTTTCTGATGACGATTGGAGACGAATCGAGAGCTTTTTCCTCATAATTTACTCACTGTAAAGTTAGATGGGAATCGTTATCGATCATAATCGACATCATGCTAATACGCCAGGTTGAAGGATAATTTCGTCTTGATGAACTGGTTACGATATCGCGAAACAAGGCTTCAAGCGCGTGCAAACCGCGGCTTGGTTAGTTTCCCTTATACACAATGGGACAGACAAAGGAGAGAGCTTCTTTGTACCATAGGCTAGCAAAAGCTGTCTCCATGTCATTCTTCGTAGAACACAACCACAAAAATTATTTCGAACTCTGCGTGAAAAAATCACACTTCCTCTCTCTTTCTTGTGGCTTTCATTACAAAGCTATATGGATAAAAAGTTAGCTGCGGAGTTCGTATTCCCAGAAGCATCAAGCCGACTAAAAGTCTGGACTTCATATTCCTCGCTACTAAACTTCCGATAAGAGTTTTAAGAAGGCAACCCTCTTGTTAATTCTATCATCGACCGCTTCAGCGAGAGCTGGCAGTTCTATCATGACGCAATGATAACGCCAAAAGTGCCTCTTGAAAACTCGTATTGTCGCCAACTATCATATGTAATAGGTACGTCGTATAAATGATGCCATCTTTTGGAAGGCAACATACCACAAAAATGCATATGAATTTCATGAAAAAAGAATGCCAACAGTTGCAGAGTGTAGGTCATAACTCATGACTGAATAAATGACTACACAAAGGGTATCAAATACCCCCAAAAAATTATCAAGGAACGCTTCTTATTTGAAAGTGTGAAACAAACGAAGTGTAGTAAGAAAGTTGCGATTCAATTCAATAGCAAATACTCGTATGGCGAGTGCTTGACTCCTGATAAACTGCAGCCGCTACGACATACTGCAAACTTACTTCAGACAATACCAGAAATGTCACCAGTATAAGAGCACACACTTTTAAATTATGCACAAGGTGGGTGTAGAATTATCTTCGCAAATTGAAATTGACCTCAGTAGCTACACATTTGTCTGTCTTAATCTGTAACAGGAAGACGAAGAATCCCTTCCGTTTGTTTACGCTCTGTTGCTTGGCTGTGGAGCGATTGGAAGCTATCGCGTTTTGTCAAAGGTTTTATCTTAGTTAACTCTTATTATTTCGGTCAGCTGGCGAGCAATCTGTGCGACTGGCGACCCATCAAACCATAGCAGAAAAGGGCCAATCAGATCTGCATAAACAAACAGTTTCCCTGTTACCGGTCGAGTCCATTTCACGACCAAATGAAGCTCAATGTTTGATCGTTTCCGAGCGAGAGGGAGCTCTTTGCGCGCCCCTCAGCATGCTCCTCCGCATTCAACTTCCCTCTGGTCAAGTGTAGTCGTCTCGCACGCTGCTCCAAGAACTGAAGGTGCCTTTGATGTGCACAGTTGCAATGTCGCGCGCCCTTGTTCCTCTCTATTGTCACCGACATTATTTTGTACACTTCTCTAAGAACCAAGTGTGTCTTCCTCTGATGTACACGGTCTCCTGGTTTTGTACCTCTATGTTGTCACCGTCATTTTAGACACTTCTTTAAGAACCAAGGGTGCCTTTCCTTGATAGGCAGTGTCTCGGACTGCTTTGTTCTTCTGGTTTGTTTCCGTTATCATTTTGTATCCTTCTCTAAAAGACCCAAGATTGTCTGATGAACAGTATTTCGTGCTACTGTAATCCTCTGTACTGTCATCGTTCGCACACTTCTCCAAGAACCAAGAGTGACTTTGATGCGCAGTATCTCACATTGCTTTGTCAGCAATATTCACACTTTTCCAAGAAGGGACACTGGCGTTCGCTTTGGTGTAGATTTCTGCACTGTTCGCCAGAAAAACTTTACATCGTTCATTACGAGATAAGATTTAGCTCAAAATTTCCGTTCTTCCTCAAATAAATAGACGTGTCACATACTGCTCGTGGAGAAGTCAGACCTTGGACATGCGAATTGATGTGAGCTGGTACAGTGAGTATAAAGATTATATGATGTAAAACAGTTATTTGGTAATAACTACGAGTTTTCGGCAATATTTGTGATACTTAATACGCAGTACAACTGCCTACTGCAAAAAATTTTAAAACAATCTGTGTTTAGTAAACGAGCGGAAGCCATTAGTATGATTTGACGCATATTCACCATGCCCTCAAACAAATCAGTTATACAGTATATAAGGATGATCGGTAGCGAAAAATTAACTAAAAAGCTATTTTAAAAATGCTTTCTTAAAAATGTTGAATCGAAATACAACAGTGATGTCAAATTCAAGTCAGCGAAGAAGATAAAGCAAATACTGTAACTTCTATAACCACTGCGTTTAGAGATGGGGGATATACGTCTTTGGTGTACTGACGATGTTACAACAATTACTTTCATCTGATGAAACATCACTGAGTGTGGCCTGAAAATTTTTCCGGAGATTCTCCTTTGATCGACATGCACTGCCCTTCACATGAGTAGAGCCAGCCTGGACATTGCACGCCCTAAAATAATTATGAGCTATTGTCATTATGGCGAAATTATGTAGATTCCTGAGGAAGAAAACAAAGAGAAAGAACTCAGTCAAGGAGGCTATCATGTGAGCATGATTAGTTATAGCAGACCCAAAGGGAGTCGGAGACGTTACTTGGAGCATGAAAAATAATGGACTAGGGACAGTAATAGGGTGGCCCCTAAAAATTTGGCTGTTAAGAGTTGGCGAGTCCCGGAGGAAAAGTTCGAAGCTGTGGATGGTGTCGCTAGTTTTGGCAGAGATACTCGTCACGTAATCAACTGTAAATCTAACAGGATGAGAAGGTGTATTATCATGCATGTACATCATATTTATCACCCGCGGACGAAGTGAGAGAGGTGATAATGTTTTCGTTGAAGATTCAAGCATATATATTTGTATATTTGCAAATATATATATATATATATTTGTCTGGCCAGCCAAAAAGTGGTCGAAGGAGTTAATCAATGTTCATAATATTTTTGTAGGGAGTTTGGTGGGTTGACCTAGATGTGATATATGCCAAAAACTATGCTTAGCTGGCCATAAAAAAATGACAGCGTTGAATTTTCCTCCACCGGGGCGAATTTGCCTCCACCGCAGTAGATTGTCTGGAACCCCGAGCGTAGCGATGTAACCTTGTCGGACACAGCATCTATATGAAAAACTAGGATTAGCTGGCCATCGAAAATGACTTCCTTTGAATTTGCCTCTTACTGAGGGTAATGTCTTACACCACGAGGCGTTCTAGTTTTGCTGAGTGTGAAGATCTTCTTCTGGTACCACGAGATAAGGTGATCAATCAGAAAGTCAGTGTAGATCCCTACAGTGATTTTGACTGCATTTGTGACTTTGAATAGACCAGCAACTTCATTATCAGTGCTGGTTGCCCAAAGCCCCACGTCTCCACCAATTCCTGCTGGCGTCTGAGCCGGTGAGGGCCTCGACCCTCGTTGCAGTACCACACGTTCCTCCAGCCATAGGGTCAGTCCATCGGTGCTCGCTTGACACTCATCGGTGAAACAGCCGAGTTAAAAAAAATGTGCGTGCAGCTTCTCTGTTACCTAGTTCAACTTCTTCTTGTGAATATTCTTTGGTGGGGTCAGAGCTCTGCCTTCCAGGTGTCCCAATCTCAAGAGATTGCACCATGTTGATTTGGGTAATTCAGGAGTTAAAAGCTCTTTCAAATACCAGTTTGTAGAAAAGACATATTTACCGCAGACTTCTTGCATGAAACGATTGTTACGTCGACACGATGCGGGTGCTTCCTTCCAAACTTTTTCATTCTCAGAACGTCCTTTAGAACGAATAGAGTGAACGGCAAATTTTTTCAAATGACATACTCGGTTAATTGTTTTATTTTTTCATAATACACAAATTATTGCAGAGCCCTTCAGTGATCTTGGGCTTTCAAGTTTCCGTCCAAGCACTTTTAGAACCTGGCACAGTGAATGCTGTGTGAAATAGTATAACTGGTAGCAGTTTGTTTACTGATGCGTTGACTGCTTCAAAATGTCAACTGTGTATGGGCAACAGAAGTGTCATTCTATATATGCATTGCAACTATTCTTAATAAGCCTATTGAGTTACACAAAATAAGAGTTTTTGCTAATAAACTTGGCCCGCACTATACGTGCACAGAGTTGAAAAACGACCATAATTTGTGTGTGGCAATCGACGCAAAAGTCCTTAAATTTATTCTTAAGGGTTGCTACTTTGTGCTGCCTGCAATAACCTAACATTAGTTCCGTGGCAAATAACTCACCACTGATGTCCCAACTCACGTAGTGCATGCACTCTGAATCAATTACGCTACAGTAGCACATACATTGCCTTACACTTTTGTACCTTGTAAGCAGCGGTACAATCACAAAGAGCGTTTCCTTCATGCTTGTAACGCGCAAGAAGTTCAATACATGAATATAAATTCTGAAGTTAAAGTTCTGCATTACCCTGAATGACCGGCAATGCATTCACGGCCGACTGAGGAGGGAGCCCACCAACCTCGCGCGAGTTCTTTACTTCAAAGCTCAATTATAGTTAATAGAAACAACAACAAACTTTAGATTAGTCATGGAGCCACGGCCCCGCCCCAGTTATTGTTCTGAGCAAAAGTCGCAACAGATTTCTATAGCAACTCCGGAAAGTTTTGATTGCGTGGCCAAGTTGGACCTTGGTGTCAAAGGTGATCGATGCGCGGCATCCAGAATCAAACGTTCTGTTAAAGAAGACAGGCCGTGGTGTAGACCGAAAACATGGAGTCCCCTGGGCGTTGATGCGTCAGTGGCTTCGATTTGTGTTAGAGGCCGTTGAAGAGAAAGGTAACATAAATAATGCTATTAGTTAAAAATGCAACCTAAATTGAAGATATTCTCCGCTTCAAAGACAACAGATGTGATGGAACAGTTACAGTTTGTGGAGTTTCTATAAGATGGGTAGTATATAAGAAGAAGCTCAATCAGCCGACAGCAGAAATCCACTTACCTTTGTCGTTAAATAAATGCTGAGCCAATTCAGTAAATAAATGCTCATCATAAAAAATAACAGGATAAATGGTGTATATACATTAGAAAATCCGCGTAATATCGACTTAGCCTTGCCACAGGAGTCGAAGATCTTTGAAGTTTTTAACAGTAATAGAAAAATGGTCAAGCAGTCAGAGAAAGTTACCTTCACCTCGCCTAGCAACTGCCAGCCTTGTTTGAGGGTGAGCTGTAGGTTAGCTCGTAAATAGGTCTTGTGTGTAATGATGAAAATTATACAGGGATTTACAAGCATTAGATTTTATTTCGCTATGCACATTGTTTCCTCTCCGCGCGTCACAGCTCAATTTTGCCATTAGATTAGATTAGATAGGCGACAGTAGACGAACCAAGAGACCCATTCCCAAAAAGACACCGGAACTTACGCCCTGGCCCTCTATGAGCTATTGCCATTATGCTAGCAGGATGTAGAGGACTGGGGAAACGAGAAGAGAAAAAAAGGAAGATGAAAGAAAAAAGAAGGGGAGAAAAATCTCAGCCAAAGAGATGGTCATGAATCCACGCAAGCATGATCAACAGCAGCTGATACGCGGAGCTTAAAGGTATAGATGGAGCGGAAATGAGAAGAAGTCGGCTTAAGATGGCCTGGGAAGGTTTGGCCGTTAAGTGCTTGCGACTCGTGGAGGAGGAGTTCTTAGCTGTGGTAGATGTCTCTCCCAATGTATGTCAAGACGATTTTTAAACGACTTGACTGACTCCGCACCAACAACGTCGGAAGGGAGTCTATTCTGAATGCTGACTATAAAATAGGGACTATAAAATAGGTTGTTCTTCGAGCTTTATGCTTGAGTTTTTGACCGTTGCTTCGCAAACGATCATTAAGGTCTCTTTCAAAGAGTCCCGTTGTAGGT
>LQNS02278159.1:4039462-4052108 GCA_001587735.2 Parhyale hawaiensis | reverse complement strand
CCAATTTTTTCATTAGCCGGTGATGGGGGACTTTATCAAAAGCCTTTTGGAAGTCTAGATACACAAGGTCTACACCCTTTTCTTCATCCTTAATATCTGTAACTTTTGAGAAAAAGTCCAGTAGGTTTGTTGAGCAGCTTCTTTCATTTCGGAAGCCATGTAGAGTGTCGGATATGAGCTGATGCATCCTCAGGTGATCAGTGATGTGCTTTTACAGGAGGCGTTCGATAGTTTTTCTGACGACCGATGTAAGACTGATTGGTCGATAGTTGCTGGGGCTTTTCTTATCACCCTTCTTATGTATCGGTATCACGTTAGCTAGTTTCTAATCCTTCGAAACTCCCCCTGTTCTTAGAAATCGAGTCATTATTTCGAGCAGTGGCTCCACGATGACTGGAGCCATTTTCCGTAGTACACGGGGAGTAAGATTATCTGGGCCAGTGGATTTGTACACATTTAGGTGGGTGAGTTCGTGAAGGATCTCGATCTCCGTGGAGACACAGGTGTTAATTGGAGCAACTTGCATCGGTGCTGGTTCAGGAATATTCGTAACATTTTCAACACTAGCAATGGAGGCGGAAGTAAAGCAAAATAATTCAGTAACCATGACAACCATGTTTGGCCATCCGCGTAGTCCTTGCCAGTAGCGCATACAGTACGACAGTTGCAGTTGTCAACATTTGCATCAGTGGCATCTGCACGAAAATTCACCTAGTGTGCACTAGCTGTGTAGACTCCTCACCCTTGCATCTGTCTCTTCTCTTACTGCCGCTCTATCTCTTCTCCTCTTTTTTCTCTCATAATCTACTTTTCTCCTCTCACTCTCATTATCTCCCCTTCTTTCTTTGTTGCTTTCCCTCCATGAGAGGAGAAGACGAGCGATAGCAGGCGCTCCATCACATGAGCCGCATCACACGAGACTTTAATACTGCAGTTATCCATTACGCACGCCTTGATTCCGACAGAAAACTGGCGGCAGGCAGACGGAGCTTTCGGTCCGTAGGAATAACACGGCGGCGCTGTGGACGTACATCACAGGCTTATAAGAGACGGGTGGTGGGACTCGATCAAGAGCGAGCAGAGAGCGGCCGCCACAGCACAAGATCTGATGTTGTTATAGGTTTATTTGATGCCTCCATGTGCGTTGTTTGGACCAACATTACGACACTCAGACTCGTGCCGGTAAACTCCGACGACTGACATCTAAGAAACGTGCTTTGTGTCGCTCGAATTTCGACTGAGAGCGCGAGCCGAGGCGCCAGAAATGAAGTGCACAAAAAACTTTCAAAGAGTGCACGGATTTAATCTAAGTGAGTGCTGACTATTGCAAATAAAGGATAAAACTCTTTGCGAAATTGACAACTGAACAACTTCAATTCCGTCCTCACGCTCTACGCAAAGGAATTCCATTTACCACATAGTTGGGTCTTAGAAAAACTTCCCTGTGACTTTCAATTCAGAAGCAATTTGCTAATTGCGCTTGAGGAAGAAAATCTTCACGCACGAGCACCTATCATATCTCGGACAAAGTTCTCAGCGGAAACAAAACTGGACCGACTCAAATTCTAACGTTACCAATTCAATATTTAGATTAAAAATTATGACGGCTCCATTTCTTCTGGAAAATGAGAATAAATTCGGCATCCTTTAAGAGCTGGTTTGCTAGAATTGGTGCTTTTGAGGTTCAGAAATGAAATTACACACTGACGAAGGATATTTTATCCAGCAGAAGAGAGCGAGTCCCCGACGAGCGAGCCATTTAAGAGATTGCTCGAATAACAGTAATTGGGCAGCAGTTTATGGGACTTGAAAAGTACCTAACGGATAAACGGTAATATCGCTTTACAATCAGTCTCTCTACGCAAGACGCTGCGAAGCTGGTGTTTGCACTGTCGAATGTTTCAAAATCCACACAGAAAAACTTACTGCTGAGCGATACGCTTGTATTACTGGTAAAATAATTTTTACTAATACGCAGCAAAAGGTGAAAACGCAGTTGTAGGTGCGAAGTCCCTACGTTGCACTTCGAATGCAGTTTTGGCACGAGCAATCTTCCTTCACCAAAGCACCGACATATAAAAGGATAGTTGAAAAAATAATTTATTGCGAGTTTTACAGTTAACTGCTAGTTTCTAGTGAACAAACCGCCCATAATGTATTTGATTGACGACAGAAAACGTAATATACAGACCAGTGAAAATGTAACGGTACGAAACAGAAAACAAAATCGAAAAACATGCACGAAACAAATGCAGAGGCTAAAGCAGCTAGTAGGTACAGATCAGTGATACTGCGTACCAGCAGTAAAACACTGCCCCTTCCAAAACTGCACGCAGCATAAAACGTAGTGACTTCGCACCTACATTTATGTCTTCACCGAATATGCTGCGTCACGTATAAGTCAGACTGTAAGACACCCTTTGCGTACATATGTAGGCAGTAAGGACTCAAAACCCAAAGCCAAAAAGTGTCTGCACCCTAACCGATACGGGTAGTTCCTTTAGAACGTCAAATGTAAATGAAAAAAAAGGAATCAAAGGGAAGTAAGGCAATTTTTCACCGTGAAGAGTTGATGAGACTAACTTGAAAAAGTATTATGTCATTAATTGAAGAGAACTTACATTCTTCTCGATAAAATTCTAAATTATTGGACTTGCGTATCCAAAGGGCTAATTTGACAACAGCGACAAACAAACAAATCATCGCAAAAATTTGGTCATTTACGCTTCGTAATAAGCCTAACAAATGTAAATTTTGTGAAGATCCGTTCATAAATTTTTTTAGTTATGACACTAAGAAAAAATAGGCAGACAAACAAACAGACAAATTAAAGGATTTAAACCAAAAGTTAATTATCTGTTGCTGTTAGCATGTCTAACAATCCCTGTGAATTTCGTAAAGATCCGTCCATAACTTTCTGAGTTATCTTGGTGACGGCCAAACTGAAACACAAGCAGACAAAGAGACAGGCAAACATATAAACAAACACGACAAAAACATAACTTTGGCGGAGATAACAATAGGGCGATTTGGAGGTGGCAGCAGCTGTCAGATGTAGAAAAAGTGAGCTAAAGTTACTTTGGCCGTACCTGCAAATAAGAAACTTACAAGCGCTGGTTCGTGCTGCAGATATATCCTTCCAGAGCGAAAGGGAATGTACGGCCGCAGTCGATCGCAGACTGTCTAAGCTATGGCGTCAATGACGCAAGGCTCATCACAACTGCATCTCCCTGACCGTAAGGTCCATATATATGTAGCTCTCCCCCACACCCACCTTTGATAGACTACGAGTGACAGGACTGCTGACGTTGCCTGCCGAGCACCAAGACTTTTTTTGGTTGGCTTTGAATAAAACGTTCGACTTGACGGCAGAAAGCGAGGTAACTCCTTTACTTACTGAGCCAATAGGGGTTTTCTATTTAGACGTCATAGCTTTGACAATCTGTGGTCGTTCACTACTCAGGGCTGTAGGAGCATTAATATGCTGTACGAACATGAGCATATGAACTTTCTAGTTGAAGTGCTCGACCAAGGCAAGTTTACCGTTACCTTTAAACATAATAGCTTGAGAGCCATAACTCTCTAAGACTCACCTAAAAAGGTTTGGTGTCAATAGCACTAGAGGAAGAGTGCAAGCCCTGTCGGGCCTCAATTGGCTCAGGACACGAGCAATCAAAATGAAAACGTTCGGCAATATTTTGTTGGGTTTCTCTGTTGTTGTCTTTTCGCTTAGTTATACTCAACTCCTCTAAGAATTCATCAGTATGCAATATTAGAAATTATTTTCTTGCTAAAGGTGTAAGACTTCATTTAATGTTTATGAATAATTGCACAGAAAACAGGCTAGCGTAAGTGTCGCTTTAATTTCAATATAGTTTAACGAATTTAGATAAGAATTGCGTGAGACATTTCGAGTATTTAGCGGACTCTACTTACTCAAGGCGAAAATTTAATCAACGATGACGAAGAGTTTGTGTCATTTTCACAGATCCATTCGATTGTAATTGAGAAGATAATTCCCAATAACTTCAGTAGTGCTGCTAATTCCTTGCGTCAACGAGGAACATGTAGCTACAGTGATATGCACCGCGCCTACACAAAATTAATAAAGCGTGGTACGGTCTCCGTTAAAACGGAAGCATCATCATCATCCTTATCACACACTATGCATGTAAATTTTTACTAGACTTCCCGTGACCAACTGGGTGACTAAATACCTAACCTAAGTATCCCATTTTCTTCTACTCGATTCGTAGATTTGGAGTACGTTATGTCCCATTTTAAGGTATTAAATACAGAGAAACGAATATTTTCTGAAATAAAAGTACTACGGAGGAGCAGGCGCATGTTGATATTCCCTTTAGCTTTAAAAACAATAGACTGATGTTGTTTCTCAACAGTCTTAGCGACCAGCATTTCAGAATTCTTTAGTGCACTCGACGTATAGAGCAAACGGTATCCAGCTTACGACGCTCATTAAGTATCCGTCTTGCCAAGCCTCCTGAACGATGTTGTGTCAGCAGGTCCCGCCAACTTGCTTGTGCTTGAATAAGTGGCAGATGTGATGGTGCAAACAATTAAACTGTGTCTCTAATATACAAAGTGACTACAATAACGGAGCGGAAAGCTGCCTCAGAAAGACACCGTGGAAAGACCAGCGACCTCAAGTGCATCCCTTATTGATATAGTGTCATTACATCTTCAATGATCGGATTTTTCCCTATCTTATAGCGAAGATTGTGTACATGGTGACAAACAAACAAGCAAACAAACGAGGAAGATGATCAGAATTTTTTAATATTATAGATATACGCTAGTTTAAGCCTCTCTAGCTATAGCAAAGGTATCATAAGAGAAGATGAAGAAGGAACGTATAGTATGTTGACAGAAAAGTGCAACCCATTCACAAGGGCGTTCCCACACATGATCAATGCGCAGGGGAACAGGAAGGGGGAAAAAAGAAGAACAGAGAAACGCAATGTCAGCATGACGATGAAAAATGAAAAAATACAATGGGCACGAAGGGAATATGTTCTGAAAGTCTAGCGAAGGCTAGCTAAGGGGACCTCCTGGAAGTGCTGCTCCCCTTAACGTAGGATGAGCAACCCTAACGAACCTAAGTCTGTGGCCCATTCTTTGCCTCCTTAGGAGTGTACATGTAAAAATGCACGCTTAAACCCTACAAGATTGGGAATTACCCAAAAAGTATAGTCTGCCTATATACTATTTTCGCTCTTGAGTATTCTTCTTGACTGCACTATTTAAACTTTCATCCGATGCTGATGGTATTTGGATGTTTTTATCCAATCCTGTCAGTAGAGTGTGTATGGGTATGTATACTTGCTATTACTGAATGAATTTTGGAACACTAAGTTTTTCCAATCAACGAAAAATATTGATACTTTTCATACACGGTGCCTATTTGTAACATGTAATATTTTCCTTTAAGTATGAAGAGTAGTTATGTCTTTTCCCTGACATTGAATGAAACTTGAAGCACATAATTTCTATCAAGGAATCAGTAACTTTTTACTCTTTGTCATACGTGGTCAGTATAATAACATGCGGTTAATTTCCTGTAAGAATCAGAAGTATGTGCTCCCTCTCCCCAAAGCTAACATCTCATTAAATTTTGAGCACGTTATTTCGTAGAAGAAATCAGCACATTTTGCTCTTTGTCATGCATGGTCAGCTTTATATTAGATTCGGTTAATTTTCTGTAAGCATAAAAAGTGTGTTTTCCTGTTTCCCACAGCTTACATTCGATGATATTTTAAGAATATAATATAAGAAATTGGCATCATTTGCTTCTTGTCGTGCACGGTACGCCTTTATAACATACAGTTAATTTCCTGCAGGAACAAGAAGTATGCCCTTCCTTTCCCCACATGGAACTTAAAGCGCTGCAGTGCGGCGGAGTCGCGAAGAGCTGTCAGTCGTGACCCCGATATTACCGGGCAGGACCTGTGAACGTCGCAGAGCGGCGCGTAAACTTCCGCTGGCGTCATCTCAACTTTAAATTAACTTATTATAGACAAGTTATCGCGATGAAAATATACTTCCAAAAGTGCCGTGCTATTCAATGCGGTTTGGTGAGTTTCAATTTGCATTTAATATGACATTTTGGGGCTTTATCCGTCACTAGTTATAGCACGTCTCGAAGTTTAGAGCCTTAATTTTTCTTTTAAACTGAAGTAGATAACTTACTTAAATTATTCTGTTCGCATGAAACTTTAATGAACCAGTTGATATAGTTTTTGTTAACATATTATTATTATATTTCTATTTTATGCCTCCCTGCCCATAGCGTGATCCAATGAGATGAAGCAACAAGGGAAATAAAGAATGTCAACAGAAACGTGGAATCCACGCAAAAGTCAACGCGCATAGGAACAGCAAGTCGGGGAGGGAAAGGATGAACAAAAGAAAGCACCATGGGTAGGAGTATGAAAATGGAGGGAAGCACAGTGGAAATGAAAGACAGTCGTCCCGAAGACTAACCTAAGGCTATGGAGACCTATAGGGATCTTCTGAGGTCGCTAGCCCCAACAACATAGGATTGGCGAATCTAACTGACCTAACCCTATAATTCCCCTTATGCTTCCTCAAGGCAACATAAACATTCTCTACATTCAGCTGTACTAGTCATAAAAGACTCATTGAAAAACAGTTCATTTTATGATCGATTAATGACAGAGAGGAAAACGCTAATTAATTGCATGATATTATTGTACAGTTTGAACTCGATGCAGTCTGTGAACTGTTTCCCAGTTATGTACAATCTTTTTGCGCATTAAAAATAGAAGGGGGTACATAAAAACTCTGAACGCAATTTTATACGAATTCACACTCTTCAGACCTTATTGAAACAGTACGGCACTCCAGGTTGCATCTTTACATGATAAGACAACGATATTTTCAAGAAAGGTAATATGAATCGTAATGTGCTTGTTTGAGAGTAAGCACGTTATATAAATTTGCCGAAGGTAAAGCTAAACAGGAGTTTTCAATTTCTGGAGATTTTACAGCTTTTCCTCGATGATAAAACTGTTACTGCAGAAACATTCATTTTGCTCAAGTGTTCTCTAGCAACTGGGTGAATGGCAACCATTTGTAGTTAAGCATTCGTTCAGGGTTAGACTTAGGATTGAAGAATATCCCTTCCACTGCTGACAACCTCAAAGAGGGCAAGAAACAATGGATTACAGTTAATTAATTAATAAGCAAAATAACGCTTCCAATCGACTATCAATACATTCCCGGTCTTCAGAAAGCACCCAGCGCTTGAGCTCATGTAAGCTGTCCCTATTATCGCCACCACATGAATTTATATTACCTTATGTTGACTGTAAATTCCAGCAAGGTATGGTACGAATAAAGGCACTTCATCACCTTGAAGGATGTACGGTAAAATTCTGCGAGATATATTAGTTACCAAGGTGACCTCAAAACATCACGAAATATGGTGTAAATGAAAGGGGGCTTCAGGTTAATCTCATGCTATTTATCCAAGTTTAGATGAAGAGAAAAGAAGTTTATACAGAATTTAAAGACTAGCAAGACTGCCACATCGTACGGTTGATTGTAGATAACTATGTCGATTGTCGATTTCTCTACACAATGACTATGCCATAGGCAATACAATATTGCGATTACATTACAATTGCAAAGCAAATGAATAAATTGGAGGCAATAGGTTCTGCTTAATTTGGTTCGTCTTTGCTCTACGTACTTTGCACCAGTCGGGACCTTTGGGAACATATGACGCTACACATTCAGAAAAAATATATCAATTCTAGCGATTTTGTTCGACCCCAGTATTCTCTCCGCGAATGACACTGGCTCCCAACTGGTGGTGAATGATGACATTTTGGGTGGTCTACAGGATTTTCACTGTATATGTCAATAAACTGAAAATGATTGTACAATTTTGACTTCACTGGGTCTTTATTCAGAAAAAATGGTAAATGGTCGTTCCTTTTATAACATTATTCCTATTTAAAAATGGACAGGGGATCTCTAAAATTTGTTTAATCGCTGTTAATTTCTTCATGCGTCATTTGGATATTCTATTACTACAGTTTGAGACAAAATTTTACCCAATTATTCCCCTCCTAGAATATTATGTCTGGGGATAATTCTCGACGCATTTTTAGTACGTGAATTGCAAACCCAGACGCTTGTTGCGTGTTCTTCTTTACTTTGATCAAGAATGAAATGGTCCGTGACAGTTTCTTTTTTGTTCGGTTGATGATCAATGGTAAGGGACGAGTTGGGAACCACTGGTGTATGAGCTTTAATTAATAGAGTTTTCATTATTAGTGTAAGACGGCTTGTCCCTTGCTTTGCCTCTCCTTAGATAAAAAGTAATGGTGTTAGAGTCTTGGAAGACTTTAAAAATTACGGTAAATATGAAGCAAACCATTCAGTAGTAATAGGACATAAGCTCCTCCAGAGGACACAGGTACTACCAGCGCTACAGCATATTCCATTGCAACAACACCATACACAAATGCAAGGCTGTGTATAAAAGATACAAAAGTCAATAGCCTGAGGCATTACGGCAGACCAAGTCGGCTGTGGAACGTACAAAGGACAATGGCTGGCTCCTTACGATTGGACTCCCAGCCCATAAACTGATCCTGAGTGAGAGAAAGCGAACCCCTGACATTGTTTTGTATAGCTGTTAAGGAAACTTGCAGCTTGCATATTTTACAAGCATTGCTATGGCCCGTAAAGAATGGCCCGAAGTGCGGCTGTAAGCACCGCAGGGTCCAAGTCACCAAATTTGATACTCTGAGCAATTCGAGCAGATGGCTGCACATCTGAAGATTGTATTCGTGCTGCACATACAGCGCTCTCTGCAAGATCTTAGGCTATATGCAGTGGCTGTCATGAGAAGTTGAGATGGTGGCCAGTGAGTGAGAAGTGTAAGAAGACGCCGATCAGTACTCGGTTCTCCCTATATTCATCAGAAAATGCAATCATGTATCTAGTTCAGCTAGTTAAGAGCACGTGCTTTGTTCTTCATGATAATTATGCAACCCCCAATAATTTTGCTGCATATTGTTGTTGTATATATGCATAAAATACTTTATCACAGCTAAAAATTCTTTATTCCATGCGGGGGACATTTAGCAGACGACTAAAGATGAGAAAAACGATCTTGTCGCATTTTTGTAGTGGTTCACTACCACCCGTAAACTCAAACTACTTCATTCCAGACAAACATACAACGTTTGCCTAGTAAAATCTATAACATAATATAATACAATGGAATTAATAACAACAATAAGATTGTTTCTAATGGGATTTCTTCAACTACATTTTCATCAATTCTGTTCCGTGATGGAATAGCGGTTTTTATCATATTAGGAGTCATATTTAACCCTTTAACGTCCAGGGGGACATTTTGTAGCCCACTTCCTGCTAAAACTGTGACAATTGGAGCGTTAAAGGGTTAAGTAGTCATGTGTTGTTTCTTGTATCCCATAGATGTTATGCTTGGGATCAATTAGTGACGTTTTATATGATGTTATTGTTGCGAAAATATTAATTGATAGTTAATAAATAAATATAACAACTCGATATGCTGACCAAGTTTCAGTTGCATATCGGAAACAGCGTCATTATTGAATTACTAACGGCAGACTACACTTCATGCGTCCACCACAATGCGAAGTGTACATTTGTATTATAAAATATGCCTGTATTCAGTGGTGTTTCATCAAGTGATTCGTGTTAGCTAATCCATGAATTCGCATTTTGCTATGACATTTCTTGCAGGATAATTTGTTACCAGCAACAAATTTCACGTGAAATTTATCAGTTTAATACATGATATGTGTACAGTTACTTGACCGGTAATTTTCGTTTGCATGCAAATAACCCATTCGATTTGTATACAAATAACAGAAGTAAGTTAAACGTACAAATGAATTACCGTAGATTTTCGCCGCGCGTGTCATAGCTCTTCGCACTTTTGTTGCGGAGTTCTGCGACAACCCGCTGACGTACCAACATGCATTAAGAACACTCTATGGCTGTTTTTTTTACTTTCGGTGTATCACGCAAAGTAAAACAAGTACACCATGCATAAGAATCACAAGTGGGAACAAAATAACAAGATGAACAATGAAGAAGAATGCTCAGGAAAAGTATGAAAAACTAAAAAATTTTGGTAGGAAAAGAGAGGAATCGTTACCAAAAGAAACTGGGTGCCGAATTCCTCAAACAGGCGCCTCTATGTAAGAGATATGATGAATCGAAGCTGGGTGCTGAATTTCTTTATCTGGCAATTCTATTCAAGAGGTATGTTTAGGACGAAGAAAAAATACACTAACTGATTATCATTTCTAGAGATCATTAAAATTCATGAGACCGCTTGGGGCCGTTCATTGCAGCAACCAAAATATTTTCACACTAAAAATAATTCAAGCAGTGGCCTCGAGCTCCTCAACACAATAAAAATTGAAAGCATTGCATTACGATCCATTGAGATCTGATGCATTAGCCATAAATCAACAACTGACGCAAAAAATGGTAAATCGTAAGTACGATAACTTATATAGACATAATTTCTGAAAAGTAAGCTGTAATATTATTAAGGCAAGAACATCTCCCGTCCGTGGTGAAATAAATTATATGTATCTATTTAATCGGAAATAAAAGGATTTAAGCACTAGTAGAGAAACTCAATTTCATGCGAATGCAATGAGAACTGTAGTCAAGTGAATTTATCAATAAGAAGTAAGCGTTGCAGTGCGTCATCAACTTATATCGGCAATACAGCTCATTCTTAAGGCGGACGCACACTTCCTCGAAAGATGTTCAGTCATTCGACTTTTCGATTGGCGGTCACGTTATCGTGACATCTACAACTTGCGGCGTTTTAAAGTCACGCTTAAACTATACATCATTGCAACTTTCACTAATCAGAAGTAGGAGGAACATATATACTCAAAGCTAGATCATTGCTTTCTTTCACAGCGTACAAACAGCAAGAAACGACTCGTATTTTAGATATTCATCTCAGTGGTAGAGCCTCATGCAAGTCGAAGCCTTGTTCACTGCAACGTAATGGGATATGGAATTGTGAGGAGGTGCAAGTTTTGCATTAGTGTGCACCTGCCCTCGGACAGCTCGCAGGCGCGAACGGTGAGCCTCATGAGCCAGGTGAGCCGGTGAGTCTTCACTTAAGCCAGGTTCCACTAACGGTGCTGAGGCGTATCTTTATCATAATTTCTGGGGGACCAGCGCTATGCCGGTGACCACGCAATCATAACTCGCATAGCGTTCACGACGATTGCGGAAATAGAGGCGGTGACGTTGGTGACGGCTGAGAAAATCGATTTAAAAATATAGGGCAAGCAAAAATAATATATTTGAGCAATGAGCCAACTCCGTAGCTCATTGTAAGACAAAAAGTGTGCTTGCTTCAAGCTTCCGTCGCCAGAAATTACAATCAATAAAGTATTTTATTATTGTTACGCTTACAACACGTGTCAATGGATAGTGAGCTCGAAACTGAATTCGGGGTTACGGTTAAGGTAGCCCGATTTGGTTGTGATTACAACACGCCTCAGGTTCTGTTAATATGTAAAGTGGCTACAGATACCGAGGCAGACCGCACGCAAAGATCTGTTCTGTCTGAAATTAACAAAGGAGTTTCTTAATCCGCACCTGCCTGTTGGCCGCTAAAGGGAATGAGGTCGGTGGAGACTACAGACGAGTGCAGTGACAAGTACTGCGCTTCTACCGCTCGGATGCCTCTGCAAGAATATACTTCTAGTCTTGGTCTGGAGCCTGAAATGCTTGCTAGGAAAAAAGGGGGAAAAGGACGCTATTCAGTGTGTAGTATTATTCTATTGGGATGAATTACTAACGCAGCAGTCATCACATCCACCTTGGGCCGAAATGTGCAATGCGTATGGCTGTATCTTTTCAATAGAAGGAGAAAGTCTACAACGTGGCTACATGACAGAATAGGTGCTAAAGTACCAGTGATAAAAATATTTTACTTTAGCACACATCGACAATAAAAAAAATTTGTGAGTGAATGCTGACTTTACTGTAATGATTGAGAACCAACGTTTCTTTATTTCTTGCCAATCAATGCTGCACTACCTCGGGTCGGTGTCAAAATCATTCCCAATTTACATGAAGAAGCCTACAATTTGCTAGTCCAACATTCTCAACTGATTACGATACAGAATAGAAAGTAGCAGCTACACAACAGCGACTCAATTGCCCAGAAGGGAAAACCGTAAATAAAGAGAATATATTGTAATTTAGCAGGGCCGAAATTCCCCAGACCCGTACATATGTCAGAGCAGAAGAAAGCGCCTGAGCGCAAGGGCGAAGACTCTAACACTCAGAAGGTGAAGTCATAAAGTTGACTGAGCCAGTGGGACATCAAAGAGGAGCTTCGTAAAGTTGAGCACTAACATCTTGATGGAGAGTAAGGTAGCGGGAATGGCGGGCGCTCATAGCAAATATTGCGGCGTAATATTGTTGCAGTTGCCGCCACGACTCCCTTCATGGCTCTGTGCCTCACAAAACACAAGTGCCATCACCTGTGCAATGTGAACCTAACTTTTTTATGGCGACTGACGTCAGGGATTGGGAGAGGTCGTGGTCCTCATTA
>LQNS02278159.1:4009698-4030431 GCA_001587735.2 Parhyale hawaiensis | reverse complement strand
TCAAGACATTACTACGAATTGCAAAAAGTGAAAATTATGCAGGCAGAGAGACTAATTAATCTTGTTTTTACTGTACCAGAGAGTGGAACAAATTCAAAGCTGCATTAATAATGAGCAAACTAAACATTACCTGGTTTAGTATGCACTCACAGTTTGCATTTGTTGCAGGCCACTCGCAAAAAATAGTAATAATAATATCACGAGTGCAATTGAGTGAGTTTCTTCATACGAGTCCATGAAAATTCAAAAGGAGAAAGCAATTAGCCCTCTTGTATATGGTTACGCTGTTGATTAGATCCTACTGTAGCGAAGCGAGGCCGTATGGGCACCAGTATTGCGTATGTGAGTGTGTCCGCAATGTCTGTTCAGGACTTAGTAAAGGTTGTGTTTATGGACTTTGGCTTGCTTCTGTAATAGTTAGATCGTGTGAAATGTGCTACGCTGTAGGCCAGTGTAGGCTGTGGGTGTCAGCGAAGACTTATACTCTTTGGAATCACGGTGAGCGGCCAGCAACGGCTACATTATTGAGGTTGCTGCTGGTCCAGTACACAAGAGCAACTTAACGTAAGCAACAGTACAGGGGCGCCTGAGGATGCTACGCATATTCTAGATACGATTAACCTCTAGTTGAGGGGATCAACCCAGCTTTTTCAAAAATTTTTATTTGTCAACTGATTGGTCTAAAATTTGCACAGTATATGTATTTAGAAAAAAAAACACATTTTGCTTCTACAACCTTTTTGATTTAGGTCTTATTTTTTGAGATACTGGAAAATATATATATATATTTTTGTGAAAATTCAAAAGAATACAAGTCAAAAAGTTTGTATGCTAGATAAAAAACAATGATAGTTTCGAAATTATTGAAGCATTTCTAACAAAGCTTTGAAGCCGGATTTTCCATTTTTTATTTCGTTTTCTTTTCATATGCGATTTTCATTCGCTAATTGAAATGTAGGTGAAAAAATTCGGTTTTCGGCTGAGATAAAAAAATTATGAGGGCAAAAATGGAAAATTCGGCTTCATCGTTTTGTCAGGAATGTTTCAAGGATTCCATAACTTTCATTGTTTTTTATCTAACATAAAAACTTTTTGCCTTCTATTCTTTTTAGGTGTAAAAATCCCATTTTACAGGAGAGGTAAAAAAACGTGTAATTTTGTTGTAAAATGTTATATAATGCACTATGAATGAAATTTAAATGCTGTATTTATGTTGTATTAGCATATACAAATTATATGCATGCATGATTTGATGATTTTTGACCACCATCAGCCCTCCGTTGGAGCCCCTCGCTGGGGGTCGTATATAATAATATAGGCAAATATAGAGATATATTTCACATTGTTTTAAAAAATAAGATATAAATCACAAAAGTTGTATAAGTAAAATGTGCTTCTTTTTCAAAAATACATATAATGTGCAAATTTCAAAACAATCGGTCCACAACTGATCATTTTGACCCCCTGGCCCCCTCCATTTGGACCCCTCTTTGAAGGGGGGGTTCTAGTACCCCTAGTTCCATAAAATTTTAGGACACACTTTCCCACTACCAAAAGACTCTTTTTCAGCAACAAAGAAAAAATTGATAATTTTGCCCAACATCGATGGGTTTCGCTGGGTTGATCCCCTTAACTCATAAATCCTGCCAAGCAGAAATGACACAAGGCACGCAACCCTTTGCCACAAGAAAGACAGAAGGCTATCAACTTCCTAATACAGCATCTGGCTACATTAAATTTAAACTGAATTACAGGTTACGTAGCTAAGTTCTTCCAGTACTCAAATTCTTGAGTTAAAAATGAGAAGAAGCCTAGAGAGTCCTCTGCACAACATGCTAATACAAAGACTCAGCTAGAGCCCTTGCGGGAATCCACAGTTCGAAACATAGCACAGCTTCAACGACAATATTCGGACAGGCACCGAGCCCTTCCCCCCTCCTTCGACATGGCTTAGGAACACGCAAGCGAAGCCCCGTTACGTCTCTATACAGCTTTATTTCCGTTTCGTTGCAGCTTCCGTAGACAACTGTTACACCGCTGTATATTACTTAGGAGTATAACACATGACTATATACATATTACATAGGTAGTCGGAGTACTAGGCTGCGCGTATATATGCAGCCTTTGGAGAGAGATATCCGGTGGTCTCTTTCTGAAGACAATCATTAGATTAAACTGCTGGCAGCAGACAGACCAACAGGCCTAACAAATATATCGTGTCATCTTACACCTGTTAACGAGGCTGTACTTACATTTAGCTTGTTAAATGTATCAAAACGCAGTATGTCTACCAGCCAATACACTTAGTGGGTAGATACTAATAAAATGAGGGTGTTGGACGGTTCCATACACTAGACTATCCGTAGGGCTCTCGTGAACTAACATAGAATTGCAAAGACGGCTGGCCCTGACATTACTCTACTGCACTGCACTTTCTCTAGCCATCCATTAAACTATGTAAATTGCTTTATTGCAGGCCAAGATTTTGTTTACTTTCGAGGTATTATAAATCTTATATCCAGTAAGTGAAAGTTGGTGCCCTGTAAAACCACAACTAAGTGCACAAACTAGCCAAATTTCACCTGAATTCGTACAATATTTTAAAAGTTATGAGTTGTTCTGCGCTTTGAACAATTTTAGTCGTCAATCTCTTTATTGGAAGTCGCTGGAAATGCACATGTAAAATAGTAAAACAGTGTTTCAGCATCATAATTTAACTTAATTCGAACTGAACCCCCAGCAACATTATAAACAAACAATGAATGTAACAGTTATGCGCTAGAGAAGCAAGTTATTTCTCGACATAACTTAAAATCTTTGGAATTATGCTTGAGCAATCTTTTGTCTATTAAGAAAATCAGTTGGTGAACTGGGAATGATGATATGGTAACAGCAACATCAGTAATTTTCCGCCAGAGGTCGTCTTTCGATGAAAATGGGACTCCTCCTTCATAAACCCCTTTATCAGAAAAGGATGAAGGTCAGGAGAGCAAGATGACCAAGTCATATGACGCTCTCCTATGATGCCCTGAGCTCTAACGAATAAACTGGGAACCTTCCCTGAAAGGGATGGAGTCTTGTCATGCATGAAAATCATTTGACTGCGACGTGACAATGGTAGATATCGAACCATGGGGACAAATGCTCATTTAAAAACGCTATGTAAGCCCGACTCTTCAGTTTTACAAACTCTGTCATTCGGAAGCGTCCGATCGATAAGCTCGTCACCTGTGATAGCGAACAAAACATAACACCTCCACCTCTTTGTAGGGATCGCAATCAATGTGAAAGAGAGCTCAAAGAGGACTCTACAGTCCACACTTTGGTCTATTTATCGGGACAATCAAGTGTAGCTTTGGCCTCATCCAAAAAAATACAGTTTGAAAGTTCATTTTCATGTATTTTCGTGCCCACGTAATGCGTTTTTCTTCGTGGGATTTGTTCAACGGAAGCCAGGCGACAAGCATAATGTTCTTCGCCCATTCATAAAATGGCATTTTTCATGTTTTGTGTAAAAAATTGAGTGAAAATATCATGCATAACTTTGCTCATTCATAAAATGGTATTTTTCATGTTTTGCGTAAAAATTTGAGTGAAAATACCATGCATAAGTGAAAATACACTAGATTTTATGATAAATGGTCCCTATAAAGGGAGACCTGCGCTATAGTGCACCGCACCCTGCATTCGTTCGGCCGGCAGCCTCGTACGTTTCAACTTCTGTTTATTCTGTGGATCTGCATGGACAACGAAGCCTTATACACATTATTTATAATAAATATGACCACCTTAGCTAAATGAGGCTACATCAGTGCAGTCGCAGTCCCTTGCATACTGTATCATTGTATGAATATTGTTGTGTACACTCGTAGTACATTGATTGTTCTGCGTACGTAGACGATACAGTCTCTGTAATACAGCAGGCGCCCCACAGTTCCCGAACACAGGCACACTGCCTGCATTGGTGAGCAAACTGCCACGTTTATCGTACAAAATGTATATGGCTGTAGGTATGTTCTCTACCGTTCTCTTAGAAATGTTCATTTTATAGTGTCTTATGATAATTTACCATTGATTTGATGATTCTAATTATATCTCAACTCATGTGTGAATGTTTGAAGAGTATGCCTGTTGATTTTTAATTCGAAATACCTGAAAATAATGAATTTATTAGCAAATCAATAAACTGCGGTACAGTGCTCCTCACCTCTCCCGTTATAATTCCTCGCTAGGGGTCTTCCTTTGTAGGGTTAATGCATAAAATAAATAGATTGTAATGGAAAATAATGTACTTAGCTAATACATATAATGGGTAGTACATATTATATAAAATACACGTAGAAATCAAATAAATTCTCTTAGAAAAACAAGATGGGGTAAATTAACAACTGAGGCACGTACGACCAACAAAACAAACAAAAAAAATACACGTGTGTTATACCTACTTCATACTTGCAAAATTACGTAAAATATCACTTTTTTACTACGTACGATTTAATAATTAATAATAGTTCACGCAATATATCATTAAGAATAGAATGAAGTTAAAATATCTTTCTTTGAGAGAATATTGAAAAATTCAATAAATTTTATTAAGAAACACAAAGGCGACGTTGACCGGAAATAATCGCTAATCGTTTTAAATTTTTGGCCGTCCGATGCAATTATCCAAATAAAAAAAATGCGCGGCCAATGAATCAGATATTCGGACCTCCGAATGAGACCTCTCCCTTCAGTTTAACACGCGGCATTAGAATAAGGTGCAAATAGAACCATAAATTAGTGGGTATAAATATGTCGGTATGTATTCTGTGAAATTGCTAATACCTCATAGCATTATATTTGCGAAAAGCTGGATGTTTTTGTTATTTTACTATTCGTTGTAAACCTTCCTGGTGCAGTGGTGAGAAATACTGCTTAGCCAATGTCACTCAGTCGGACATTCATTTCCCAAGCCAGGGAGGGAGGCTGCTGATCAGGAATGCGGCGTCAGTATTTCTGCCGTTCATAGGCCGCTGGGGCGAAGGCACTAGCTTAGCCAGAAACTACGACCATTAGGAGCAGCAGTTGCCGAGAACGCTTTTTGTCTATGATGAAACATATCAGATAACCCGTGGTTGACTGCAGCCGTGCAGCCCTAGGAGCGCTAAAGAGGTTTATTTGCAGCACGAACAAGTGCATGCAGGTTTTGCTATTGAGGTGTGCTATCAAGGCAACGTTACCCTTTAAGTTTATCCTCAGTATGAGCTGTGATTCCAAATGGGCAGAAGATAAGACATGCAGTATGGCAACAGAAACGTACAATTCTTGCAAATAAATGTTTCAACAGCGAATCAATGAAAATATGCACAGAAAGTTGGGAAAGAAGAAGTAGAAAGCAAATCATTAGTAGGCCTATGAAAGAGGAAGGAAGCACAGTGGACAACGGAAAAAAAGATACCCCGAAGACCTAACTAGCACTAAGACAACCCTTTGAGGTAAAACCTGGAGCATTAAGATACAGCATTAGCGTACAGTCAAGTAACGGGATCGGCATACGTCAGGCATAAGAATATCAATTTCAAACATACGCACGGCAGCAATGGTGTATGAGTAAAAAGTCATACGACAGGTATAGGAAATTAGAGCACACAACCACCATGAGCTGCCATCAAGTAACAGGACGGGCTAAACTCATCCAGAAAGTACCAATATTTCTACATACGTACGCATGGCAGCATTGGTGTACGAGATAAAGGCAACGTGGGTATCGAGACCGTACAGGTATCGCTATCAGCAGCGGCAGCCCCGACGTGCAACTTAAGCGCAAAATCCGCCTCTGTTATCTACAAATGACGGCGACTTTTGTTGTCAGTAGGGACCTTTAGTGCAGGGATTTGATTGCGATATGGCATTAGCTTTTTGCTAGCTTCTTTTATAGGAATGAAAGAAGGATTTGGGTGCTAAATCCTCCATGATTGGGTACAGAGGGAGAGCTGAGCTGAGCAATTGGAGACCCGTGCTAGCCAGCAATGCCCTTATTCAAGCTAAAACATACAGCATTTCCTGCCGCTGGTAGAGATTGACCGAGAATTTGCTTCATCTTCTTTCCACCATGGAAAGAATAATCCGTCATTGTTATATAGGGTTGAGGGAGAGGGGCGGTTATTATTAGTACCTAGATATACTTATTAATAGTATGAGGGTTGCTTTTAGAGCAAGCAGCTTTTTTTAAATGAGAAGAAACCATTTTATTTTCTAATGAAATCCTGTACCTCAATCTATTTTTCACATAATTTCTGCCTATATTAAGGAACTTACCGTATATTACAAATAGTTATCGTTAGGCTATATAAGACAGTTTAAGTGTCCCTTAGTAAGTGCTAAGCTGTTCTACGATAGAAAAGGAAGAGATAAATTTATATGGGGTATGCTCGATTGAATGGCGTAATGAGGCTCAGATAGGTGCCTTGGCATCGACTCTCTGTATTCGGTTTCAAGCATTGGCGCTTAATCGGTCACCCTTGAGACTTCAAGAAACTCAGTCTCTTGTTCCTCAAAATGCAGTTCTTACCCAGCTCCGTGTAGTCGGATGGCTGCTGATCAGGACTTGAGGTGACCAAGCAGAAGCAACTATCTGAAGTTTCGGAAAAGTCAACCCTGCAAAACTTAATTTCGGCGTTTAAGTAAAACGAGGACCTCGTGGATGGGAAGAACAAATAGGGAAAAAATAGTAAGAGCAGCAAAGAGAGATTATTAAGCCAGGGAACATGGAACCACAAGAAGGTAAACTCAAAAAAAACATTGACCGAAACGCAAACTTGTCTAAGGCAAGCATTGGCTTCTCCATGGACCATAATTCAAATA
This sequence comes from Parhyale hawaiensis, assembly GCA_001587735.2. NCBI lineage: Eukaryota > Metazoa > Arthropoda > Malacostraca > Amphipoda > Hyalidae > Parhyale > Parhyale hawaiensis. The sequence continues at coordinate 4,023,585 of LQNS02278159.1, read as the reverse complement.
ACATAGGATGCGCAAAACAAACTAAGCTAACCTTGAGGCTGATCTAGTGAATAGGTCTAGATAACAAACAAAATGTAGTTAATTTAAAGTCAATAAATATAGCGGAAAAGCGATTTGGGGAGTTAAAACAGAAAAATAGCTAAGGAATCAACGATTTGGCAAAGCTAATAACGTTCCATGAAAGCGAAGGCGCAGCCTTCGTAAAAAGTGGGTCATAGCTTTTGTAAAGAAAAAAGCAACAGTGATAATACCTAAAATTTGGTGTGCGTCAATAATTTAACCCTATTAGAACCAGTGCTCGGGTCTACGAAAAAAATAAGCTCCGGGAAGAAAAAAGCAATGGAGGAAACTTGCTCTGGGAGGAAACGAATAGCGGGAGGAAACGGCTTTGGGAAGGAAAAAGCCCAGAGAGGAAAAAAGACCTGATAGAAAAAAGCCCCGAGAGGAAAAAATTTGCGGGAGGAAAAAATTCCCTGGAGGAAAAAAAATTCCCCGAAGGAAAACATTGCCCGGAGGGAAAATTCTCCGGAGGGAAAATTCTCCGGAGGGAAAATTCTCCGGAGGAAAAAATTCCCCGGAGGAAAAAATTCCCCGGAGGAAAAATTCCCCGACAGAAAAAATTCTGCGGAGGAAAAAAATCCCAGAGGAAAAACTCCCGGAGGAAAAAATTCCCTGGAAGAAAAATTCCCCAGAAGAAAAAAGACCTGAAAAAAAAACAAGCCAACAAGCCCTATAACGAAAAAAATCCAAGGAGGAAACAAGTCCCGGGAAGAAAAAGGACCACACAGTAAAAAAGACCAGAGTGGAAAAGAGCACAGCGAGGAAAAAAGCCCAGGGAGTAAAAAAGTCATGGGTGGAAACAAGTCCAGGAAGAAAGCAAGCCCGGGAGGGAACATTCCCTGGAAAAACAAGTCGAGGGAGGAAAACAGTCATGAGAAGAAACAAGCTCCAGAGGAAACAAGCCTCGTGATGAAACAAGTCCCGGAAGAAACAACTGTAGGGAAAAAGCCTGGAGGTAAAAATTGGAAAGAAAAAATCTCAGAGAGAAAACAGCTGTAGATGGAAAAAAGCCCCGAAATTAAAAAGCCTCGGTTTGGAGGAGCCGCTGAGGAAAAAGCCACCAAGAAAAAAGCTCCGACAGGGAAAAAACGCTCATAACTTAAAGTATACTTGCCTAATCAATTAAATTATTGCGAAATACATTATATTAAAGTAAGCTAATTTATCCTAGCCTGTCCCAACATAACCTAACTTAATCCAACATAGCCTAACCAATCCTTACTTAAATATTCCTCACTTAACCATTCCTGACCTGACCATACCCCCACAAAACCATACCCCTACCAAGCCATACCCCACCAAGCCATACCCCACCAAGCCATACCCCACCAAACCATACCCCCACCAAACCATACCCCCACCAAGCCATACCCCACCAAACCATACCCCACCAAACCATACCCCACCAAACCATACCCCACCAAACCATACCCCACCAAACCATACCCCACCAAACCATACCCCACCAAACTATACCCCACCAAACTATACCCCACCAAACTATACCCTACCAAACTATACCCCACCAAACCATACCCCACCAAACTATATCCCACCAAATTATACCTCACCAAACTATACCTCACCTAACTATACCTCACCTAACTATACCTCACCTAGCCATACGTCACCCAACCATGCCTCACCAACCCATACCTCGTCAAACCAAACGTATTCTATCTAGCCTAACCAATTCTTTCCTGGAGGAGCGCTTTACCTAGGGTACTCGATAAAATTAACGTTTCACATTTCTTTATAAATACGATTAAGGGAAAACCATACCGCACTCGCTTAATCTGGTCTATTATTTTGAATAATTATCTAATTATCTAACTGTTTGGATCAAAGCAAACTTTGTCCGATTTGTAGTTTTTGAGATACCCGATATTTGGACTAGAAAAAAGCTCAAACGTTAGTTTTGGGGCTTCTGCTGATAAAACCTCGCCTTCGCTATTCTCATACAGCCTGGGTTGGCTTGGGGGTTTTACCAGGATTGGTAAAACTGACAAAAACTATTGTTTGTCAAAAACCCTGGTAAAACTTCAGACCTGGTAAAACCCCAAAATCCCCTGATAAGGCTCCTAAAACTACAGATGAAGTAGATAATTATAATCATAGGAGGCAAAGCGAGGCCGCACAGCTGCACTTACCTAATTTAAGCTCACAGTGATGGTAGTCTCAGCCTCACTGTCACCTCAGCAGACCTGATTCTTGAATTTTAATTAATCAGGGTTGGCAATGTTTTACCAAGACTGGTAAAACCCCACATTGCCAACCCTGTAATCAATTAGTAGAATAAACAAAAGAAAACTTCAAGAATTAGTGCCTTGAGGGCCAAATGTATTACCATTCCTAATTTTATCATGTTTATAATGGCAAGTATTTCTTATTTCAAATTCGAAGAAAAATTAAAAGTTATGCAACAAAAGGAATGCCAATAGCTTGGCAACAGGCTAACAGCACTATAGGCATGTTCTAAGTGACTTTGAGAGTAATATGAACCCACGCGGTGCGCTGCGCGTGGAAAACATGATGCAATATCGCCACGGCATTGCATTGCATCATACAATCATTCTCTTTATGATAGCACCGTGAGGCGTGGTTTGTATTATCAGTACTATATATAATACATTGTGTTTTCATTTATTTATAAATATATTTTTATATATCCTGTCACGCTCTATGGGAATAAGATAGGGAGAAATTCAAGTTCTACAGACTGTATCTAGGATACGGTGGTCACACTCGGGAACTCTAGCAGAGGGACCAGAACTCGCCTGCAGGACCGTATTTGGACAGGTACAAAGGAAGGTTGTAAGGGAGATGCCACTTGACTGCACCATATAATATACTGCATGTCAAGTTTTTCTGGCAGAATGTTGAAATCTTTAAGAAGTCCCTTGAGAAGTAAAACGCACAAGAGACAACAGGGGTTTTTGTAAAGTACTAATTTTCTACCGTCATTATAATGACGGCTCACACCACTAGTAATTCATAAATTAGGATGAATATATACTAATCAGTGAGACACAATCACACAATAGACACAATGTAGAAAGTGGGGAAAGATGATGCAATAACGCCACAGCATTGCATTTACATTTACATCATTCAATCATTCTCTTTCTCTTGATGATAGAACTGCAGTCCTGCGGACCGTGGTTTGTATTATCATAAATAATGATGCATAAATAGCATCATGAATAATTACACTTCCGAATCATATACTGATTCAGTGAAACACCATACAGCGACCACCAGACCACACTGACGACAATTAAAGTACGTGGCACCCGCGTAACTCGGCGTGGCCCATAAGGAACGATGATGCAATAACGCCAAGGCACTACTTCATTCATTTAGCATTCTAATTTATATTTGATCTAGACTGAAGTAGTGAAGTTCGACAAGCTGTGACAGCAGATAGCAGAGAGTAAGAATTACAAGGATATTCAGAGAGTCAGAAAGTGTGACCTTTAATTAAGAACCTCCTAGTCAAAGCTTCATATATTCCGATATATCAATATGGGCGACATATTCTGTTCTAATATTCTTGTGCTTCAGTCAGTTGTGTGACTATCAGCTGCAGACTGTCTGTACAGCTGTTAATTGCATGAAAAGTGTATAGCTAATTAAATTATATCATATGCATGAATTATGTTTGATAAATAGGCATCTTACCCTTGTTATGGCTTACGCACTTACGAGTTAGATTCAACTACGAGCATGACAATTAACAATTGATAATGTATGAACACAGTTTTACCCAGATATTTCAATCTTTTACCAGGTGTTACCACTTGCCAAGGTTTTACCATCTTTAACCAGGCTTTTTACCACGTTTTACCAGGGTACCGGTATTACCAGGTTGGAAATCGCCAGACGTGTAAATCCGACAAAACGTACCAAGAGGTTTTACCCGACCAACCCTGCACAGCCTAAGTGTCCTAACACTAACCTACGCTTACGAAGCCTCACCTCGCTCCACCTAAGCAATTTTACGGAGTAGTCCAACCAACGCTTGGGCGCGCAAATGGTTCGTAAAATTTAGCTTAGAGCGATACATTAGGTTATATGTTGAAAAGACTGAACTACCAAATAACTGAGTCGAGTTAATAAATATAGCGTAGGTTTAGGCCGGGTTTTTTTCCTAGTGGCTTTGTCATGCGGGATATCTTTCATACCGTGGCTTTTTCCTCCATTTTTTTCCCGGAGACCCAGAGGGTGAAACTAAAACATATATATTCGATTCCCAGAGAGCAGCCGGGACTTGCGCTCCGGCCCTCTAAGAGCTATTGCCAGAAAGTCACAATCAGTTAGATACTTGAGGAAGAAAAGAAGAGTATAAACTTACTAGGGAGAGCTATTTTAGCTCAAAAATCGAACCTTAGAAAGTTTGTGTCTCCTGCTATCGGAGATGATTGATTAGTAATACAAAATCAATCAAACAACCGAAAAGAACACCGTGACTGCAATTCGATAGAGCAATACACCCTGGTTCTCGTGATATAAAAGTTCGTTCTACATGAAATGGACAATGAGACTACTGATTTTTTATTTATGCGAGAAAATTTGCACCCTTATGCAAGTCCTGTGAAGAAATACGAGGTGTGCGAAAGTGGCAATGTCACAAACAGTATATTTGTTTTATCTTGTTTTCAGTATTTTACATGTCGATTGTTGCAATTTGTCATCACTGTTGTGTTTTAACTTTGTGTTAGTGCAGCATTATCATTAAAAAGTGCTAGATTTAACATTTACTGGACTATAAACGGGTCGTGAAAAGTATAAATTCTATACATACAAATTCACCGAATGCGAACATTTTCGCCATGCAACCCTCGCATATAAGGAGGGCCTAGTATAGACTATTATGAAAGGAGAAAGATCTGTCTTCCATTAAAATTCAGAGAAATAGCTGCTACAAGAAAAAAAGAAAGGTCTGTGATTATTATGACTGATATAACATACTTATACAGTATGTTACCTTTGATTATACAAGTACAATTTTAAAAATTTATTTTTCAAGATAAGTGTTGAACTTTGAAACATCAATACAGTATTAACTGAATGTATGCCTGTGTTGCAAATCTAAACAGCACTTGCAAAATAAATATTTAGCCATTTAATTAGTTTATCATACAATTTGCTTGTTTACGAGTTTTTTACTGTCAACTCAGATTATGCAACAAGTTAACAAAAACATAATAAAGACGAAATAAATACAAGTAAACAGGAATATTTTTTATTACTCGTCCAAAATGAAAAATTATAACCAAAACAATTCAATAAACACTGAAATAAGTGTTCAGTAGTGGTAAACAAAACGAGTTAATTTTGAACATGGCACCTTCATTTTTTCATGATTTTTTTAAGGCGATTATCCACAGACTTTGTCAGGTTTGATATTTCAGATAGTGGAATAGAATCTGCAGGTGTTTTTACTGCATTCCACAGGCTTACTTTGCTTGAAAACTGCCGACCACCTTCATAGACCTTCCTTTTGATCATTGCCCAGAGGTTCTCAATGGGATTTACGTCGGGGCTATTCGCTGGCCAGGTCATAAAACTTTTTGATTTAAATCCTCCATCCGTAAGCCAGTTAGCAGCGTACCGTGCTCGGCGTGAGGGAGCGTTATCTTGCAGAATACCAATTTGGATCTGAGTGCGATAGTCTGCTCATCATGCCATGGACTCAAGTTGGCTTCAAGAAATTGGTAGTACCTTTCTGTATCCAGTTTAACTCCTTCTGCCACTTCAAATAGACCAATAAGGGGGTCACCTACTATCCAGGAGCAAAACACTATACCTCCACCACCTTGTTGACGCTCAAGCCGTGTCTGTTGAGGTCGGTCATGGAGGACCCATCCAGACTCCCATCCATCTGGACCATCAAGAGTGACTCTGCATTCGTCAGTTTTCATGTTCTCTTCAGCCCATTTGACCCTACTTTCTTTATGAGTTTTTGTTTGAAGTGGTCGTTTAACTGCCTTTTTCACTTTCCCTAGCTTCTGCAGAACCCCACATCTGGTCTTTCTGATTAGTACTGGGGCTCCAGCGTCTTCAAATATCGTCTTACTAGTAGAAAGTTGTTTTCTAGCCATAGAAACCTTCAAATGTCGCATATTCCGAGCAGTCAATTTCGTCGTAGAGACTCTATTCGGAGTTTTCCGGTTGACTTTACCTTCAATTGCATAAGCCTTAATTGTTCGGTGATCACGCTGTAATTTCTTGGATACTTCGAGTGTTGTCTTATCAGAAGCCAGTAGCGAGGTCACTTTGATCTTTTCTTAACTGGTTAGACCGCTATTCTCGCCCATGTTGACTTGAGAGTGACGTTGCATAATCTGGCGTAACAGCAGAACCCCGTGCGATAAGCAAATATTGCCAAGAAGTGGGAAATGGTTTCGCTTTATTTTTCTCTCATTGTTTTTATAGTTACAACATACCTGTGCACTAACTTACTAGTAACATTTAAAATGTTTGACACTTATCTTGAAAAATAAGCAAAAAATTGTATTTGCATAATCAAAGGTAACGCACTGTAGTAAACATAAACGTCTACTACTTCCTTTGAAGTGAGCATTTATTGCAATTCTTTGCGTATCAGGCCTTCTCCTGTTTATGCTTTCTACATTCCTCATTATATTTCTCTCTAATTTCTTATACCTGCTCATGCTACCAATAATGAGCAGAAAGGTTTCCACAGCATCGAACATTGCAATAGTCTATATGGAACCTTTAGCTTTCAAGTATATGGAGGACATGTCAAATAACACTAATCGTACGGAGGCTGGTAATTTCTCTTATCACCATAGGGTCAACTACAGAGAACTTCAAACGGTCTTATAAGACTACTAGAAACTCTGGGCATACAATTTTGCTAAAACAATAATCTCATATGAAGCGCAGCGGCCATGCCAAATCAGGTAAAATAATACTGCCACAACACTGAAGAAACTAAGTCCCTGCAGTTGCCACGGAAACCGCGAGTTATTAATAAATACCGAAGACAATAATGCTCGAAAACACCACCACAATACTGCGGAAGCACTCCGCAAATAAGTCAGCGACGCTGCTGAAAGCCAGCTATGAGTTAATCTTTTCGACGCGTTTACTCATCCGAATAGGCTCCTGTGCTGTAGAAACAGCAGGAAAGCGCGCTGTTTTCTGAGTTTTATCTTACTCCAAAATGATGGTATATCAATTTGCTAGCGATACCTACTTGCCGAGGGAACTGACTTGACGTTTAACGTTTTCATAATTTCTCCTAGCAGGCACAGCGTTGTGTTTACAACGCCGCTACAAGACATTCGGACGACTGGATGAGTGAAGACGTTGAAAAAACTAACGCGTAGACCGGCCTTCGAGTACCTACATCGGAATTTTTGAATTTCGCGCCGTTGCCATGAAAACTGCTCATCAGAAAATTCCCGAAGAAACCCACCGTGACTGGCGAGCAGAGCATGAAATGTACGGCAGCATTGTTTTATATAATAAGGAAGCTTATCCACTTGTTTCAGTGGTGACTGAAAGCTTGAAAATAGTATGGAAGATTGAAATTAACCTGACGTGACTCGCAGTCTACGCCAGCAGCTGAGGTGCAATGCCACATTACATCTAGCATCAGGCACTAATTTTATCTGTATCTGTGGCAACCAAACACTAAAAAATAACGTATTGAACATAGGCAATGGACTGGACAGGCAGCGGCCGCAGCTATTCCGATGAGGTACAAAAAAGGAGATGTATTACCTTCGCAGAATTAACTTCATTACCGGGCAGTGAAATCTATTTGTTCCCATAGCGACCAACGCCAAATGACATAAAATAGGTAAATAGTAACCACAATATATAATTGATCTCATACGCGGCATGAATGAGTGCTTCAGTTGAGTTCGAAAATGTTATCGCAAATAGAGTAAGCCTTATTTCCTATTCAATGTAGTAAACTTCCTCAATCTAGTCAGATTTCAGCCCCTACACGTTTACCGTGTACTGAGTTATTAACAAAGATTTTAAACGTTCTTGGATTATACAACACCCCTTACAGTGTGGATTAAACCTTAAATTAAGGTTCTTATATGGATGCAGTATAATATTTGTAGTAGTCTTTTATCAAAATGCTTATTATTATTTTCCTACTAGTAGTTTGAGCCTCCCTAGACAGAACTACTGTGACTCAAGCGAGGAAAAAGAAAGGGTAGGAAGTACGTGGATACAAACGTGGAACCCATGCACGAGAGTGAATCAACGTACATGAGAACAGCAAGTCAGGAAAGAAGAGGAAGAACAGAACAAAGCATAATCAATGTAATTATGAAATCGAAAGGAAGCAAAGTGGGCACGAAAGACAGACGTCCCGAAGGCCTAGTTAATGGCTAAGGCAACCTACAAAATACCCCTAGGGTCGCTGCTCCCCATAACATAGGATAGGCGAATCAACTAAAATACTAATGCCGTTAATGCATCGCTTTCTTAGGTGATAAGTTATCAGCCAAAAATTTGTGCTATAAGCGCTGGAAATACAACACTACTATTGGTGCTATCTACAGTGAGGTCCTGTTATTTTCAAACAATTATAAGACATGTACATAAATCTGTTGTTATGGATCTCATCACGCAACGAATGGCTTAATTCTAGAAAATTTGAAATGAACTGCAACAAAAAAATATTATAGTGCTCTCTCCTATTCTCAACATAACTTGCCCTACCCACAGAGCTCTTTGCGACCGAGAGAGGGTAAGTAAGATGGGACGTAGGGAAGAGTTGAATGCAAAGTCAGCTTGACCGCAATCGCCAACTGGGAAATTCCCATGCATAGGTTCGTGGAGCTGATAAATGCTCGCTACGACTCAAAGGAGTAACCAGCTACAACAAATAGCTCATTGCCTGACCTATAACGTCATATGACGGAAGCCTCATGTATGACAGTAGCAACCACTCCGATGGTCCCTATTTCCAGTTAGGTCAGTGACCTCGTAGTGGTCTCTGAATGTCAGAGACGCTGGCGCTGAAATACTGAGCACCAAAGACTCGCCTCGCCAGCAAGGATAAAAACTGTAGACATTGATCGAGTGTGCATCACTCCACTATTCTGCCACTTAAAGTAAAGCATACATACACGGAATACCAATGCTTGAAAAAAAAGAGGGAGAAGAGGAGTGTGGGAAATGAAAAAAAAAAAACACATTGAAACGATAACGAAAGACACCACAAAAACATAACTGAGGTTAAGGATGAGCATATGTATTATTACAGCTCCACAGCTCGTAGTTCCTACGGATACTCACTGCTCCACATGAGCAGTTCGCTCATATATGATACAGAGTATGTTACCATTGATTATGCAAATAAAGTTTTTTACTTTATTTTTCAAGATAAGTGTCTAACTTTGAACTATCTCTATTAACTAGATGTATGGCTATATTGCAAATATGAACAGCACTTGTAAAATAAATATTTAGCCATTTGCTATGATTATCATACAAAAATTTCTTATTTACGAGTTTCTTACTGTTACCTCAGATTATGCAACAAGTTAATAAAAACGTCATAAAGAGGATATGAATACAAGCGAGCAGGAATATTTTAATCGAACGTCCAAAACCAAGAAATTATAACAAAACAGTTCAATAAAGACTGAAATAAGTATTCAGTAGTGGTAAACATAACAAGTTAATTTTGAACATGGCAACCTCCATTTTTCATGATTTTCATAAGGCGATTATCAACAGACTTTGTCAGGTTTGATATTTCAGATGGTGGAATAGAATCTGCAGCTGTTTTTACTGCATTCCACAGGCTTACTTTGCTCGAAAACTGCCGACCACCTTCATAGACCTTCCTTTTGATCATTGCCCAGAGGTTCTCAATGGGATTTAAATCGGGGCTATTCGCTGGCCAGGTCATAATCCTTTTTGATTTAAATCCTCCATTCGCAAGCCAGTTAACAGTGTACCGAGCTCGGTGTGAGGGAGCGTTATCTTGCAGAATACCAATTTAGATCTGCGTGCGATAGTCTGCTCATCAAGTCATGGAATCAAGTTGGCTTCAAGAAACTGGCACTACCTTTCTGCATTCAGTTTAACTCCTTCTGCCACTTCAAATGGACCAAAAAAGGTGTCACCTACTATCCCGGCCCAATATATAACTCCTCCACCACCTTGTTGACTCTTAAGCCCTGTCTGTTGAGGTCGGTCACGGTAGACCCATCCAGATGCCCATCCATCTGGACCATCAAGAGTAGCTCTGCATTCGTCAGTAAATATGACATTGGAGAAATCAGTTTTCATGTTCTCTTCAGCCCATTTGACCTTATTTTCTTTATGAGTTTTTGTCAGAAGTGGTCGTTTAATTACCTTTTTCACTTTCTATAGCTTCTGCTTACTCGTAGAAAGTTGTTTTCTAGCCATAGAAACCTTCAAATGTCGCATATCCCGAGCAGTCAATTACCTCGTAGAGGGTCTATCCGGAGTTTTCCGGTTGACCTTACCTTCAATTGCATAAGCCTGTAATTCTTTGGAAACTTCGAGTGTTGTCTTACTAGAAGCAAATAACGAGGTCACTTTGATCTTTTCTTCACTGGTTAGACCGCTTTTCTTGCCCATGTTGACTAGAGAGTGATGTTGCATAATCTGGCGTAACTGCACAACCCCGTGCTGTAAGCAAATGTTGCCAAAACATGAGAAATGGTTCAGTTTTATTTTTCTCTTATTGTATTCATAGTTACAACATACCTGTGCATTAACTTGCTATTAACATTTTAAATGTTTGACACTTATCTTGAAATATGAGTAAAAAAATTATGTTTGCATAATCAAAGGTAACATACTGTAGAGATCACCAAGTTTTTCGGGCTCCTCAGGAAACGACAGACACAAACAAATTTAGAATTACACAAAAAATAATGGCAGTATTATCGGTGCTGCAGCATGCCGTGATAATAATGCTGATTACACAGACGAACGTATTGTTCATAAGCGCCATCATCATTTAAGGATTTCGATCCTGCCGTCCTACTAGAAACTGAGCTATGATATCGTAAAAATTATGCCCATACCTCATTAGTATTTCAGGAATTCTTAAGTAATTTTTGGGTTATAAGTTTGCGATATAATTTTTTTTTTTTTACTTGGCGCTTTCGAGCTTAAGGTCACGTGTATCTAGACAACCATTTACTCCTATTGAAAAAGTGTTATTAGTACTTCCACCGAGAAGGTTCTGTTTTTATCTCTTTTGTTTGTCACGAAGATAGATAACTCAAAAATTTATGGACAGATCTTTCCAAAATTTACAGGGATAGTTAGGCATGTTAGGAGGAACAGATGATTAAATTTTGGTGAAGCTCTGTTCATCCGTTTCTTTGTCTGCAACTTTTCTTTCAGCAACATGATTCAAAAAGTTATGTATGCACAACAAAGCCTCACAAATTATTCCCTGGACCCACTACGTGGTCAACTAACATTACTTTAGTCCCATGCATCTTAACCAACCAAGAAAGTATGCAGCTGTCTCGGCTATCAGATGTACGACAGCACAAGAAATATCGTGGGTATGAAATCTGTTAATCGACAGACCGCAAAATGTCTCGACTTATTAAATTAGTAGCAAAGTGAATAAAATGGAGAACAGCGTGCTATTACGTGACCAAAACAAAGCCAAGCGTGACGTCGCAGCCAACCAGAATAGACCTCCTTGTGGTGAAGAACTAACAAGCGCTCATTAACCATTCCATAAGAAACACTTAACTAGTGGGAGATGCGAGGCAAAATGTCAAAAAAACACAGAAACTATGATGCTCTCCCGGCCTTTGTTGAGACGTAATTATGCCTCCTTACGCCTTATCTCGTTCGTAAAGCTAATATTGCTGTATCGCCAAACATAAGACTCATTTCGGCTCGATTCTTGTAGGACTTAAAATCTGCTATAAAATGTTACACGATTCCATTTCCATCCAGCAGCGTCAGCTATAAACATTGGAATGAAGATGTAAACCAATATGCGTCGCTCTCAGCTATAGGAGCTATGACATAAAATCTAAGGCACGCCGTAAGTATCTCATGAATTCTAAGGACTCAACTTCAATGCCCAAGCAAGCCAGTCGTTACTTTAACACAGCAAGAATTTACGTGCATCTTTAATACAAGTATATCACATAGTGTGAACTAGCTTTCACTTCACTGCGAAAGGATAGTACTGTATTTATAAATGAGTCCTTTCTTCTTTGAACTTAATTCTATTATAAAACACGCTATTACGACTTGCCCTCGTGTAGGTTACCTTAGCCACTAGCTAGGCTTCGGAAGGTCTGTCTTTCCTGCCCACTTTGCTTCCTTCCCGATTTCATACTCCTACTTGCTCATGCTTTATTCTGTTCTTCCTCTTCTTTCCCGACTTGCTGTTCCCATGCGCGTTGATCCTGTGTCAGAACACCTTCGTGCATGGGATCCTCTTTTCAATCAGCATACTATATGTCCCTTGCTCTTTCCTCTGTGATATCGTTCTGCTCGGAAACGGAGGCTTAAACTCTCTGACTATAACTTACTAACTTTTGACTTGCCTACACTACCTTACCCCTAGAATTTCTTCAATATACCCGCTTATTATTATCATATTGAGAAGTTTAAATCTCCGCTTCCACAAAAAGGCGATATCACAGAGGATCAAAGACTGGATATATTGCATGATGATAGACACGTGGAACCCATGCACGAGGGTGTTCCCACACAGGATCAACGCGCATGGGAACAGCAGGTCGAACCCGAAGAGGAAGAACAGATGGAAGAAAGATCCTAAGTAATGTATTGTAAGATGGTAAGGAAGCAAAGTGGGCACGAAAGACAGAAATCTGAAGGCCTAGCTACTGACTAAGGTAACCTACAGGGTCCCCTGGGGGCACTGCGCTCCATAACATAGGATGGGTGAACCTCAACTAACGTAACACCATGACCCATCTTCTGCCCCCTGAGGAGCATTCTACTCGTTTATGCAATCATACCGGTGCCATCGGGAGCACATACAGTATAAGAAATTTATAGTCAAATAATATTGCGTTACACAGAAAACACAGAGTTATGTCGCGTATAATCCACAGCTTGGCCTCTTGGTGCCTACTGTACACATATGTCAACATTACGTGCAACCTTATTCTTACGAAAATTGATGTTTAATTGAGGTAATAAAAGCTTAAAGAGCATAGTAGTAATGAATATGGAAGGAAGCGTGCAACTCGTACTAAAGAACACCCTTGCAGTGCCTAATAAAAGCAGTTACAATTGTGCAATGTGTTAGAAAAAAAATACCACGAAGAACCAAATAAAGTAAATATATATGACAGTAACTGAAGAAAACTAGATAAAAGAAGAATGGAAATACCCACTCCATGAAGTGAACTGACAGGCCCATTTCCATGTAGGCTCGGAGCTGCGGCCTGAAGGTCAAACTACAGTATAAAAAGAAATTCCATTTTGAATAAAAGTAATTCCGTCGCCGATATGAACGGCCGAATGTAATAAAATATATATTTCAGTTTAACATAAAATAATTAGGCAAATTTAAAACAAAGACAGCATGCAGTGAAATGAATACTGCATAATTGAAACTGTGATTAGCAAGCTCTTTACGTACCGAAGTCTGCTGCCAAAGAAAGCCTCATCCATTTCAAGGGAGACAGAACCTGATTTTCGCGACGAAGAAGTTGCAGCAGACAAGAGCGCCAGATCGAAATGCTGCGGCAGAGCAAATTTACTAAAATCTCACAAAGTGAGGGGCGGCGGTTCCCCTTTAACTGGGAGAGACCTGTTGCTGTCCCTCTCCAGAAAGCT
>LQNS02278159.1:3964501-3975874 GCA_001587735.2 Parhyale hawaiensis | reverse complement strand
CCTCGAATTTTGACCGTGAACGATCGTTGGATACCTTCAAGTTGTTCAAGCTTTTTTCTTGTACTCGGCATCCAAAGTGGGGAACAGTATTCTATTCTCGGAAGGATTAATTGCTTCCATAGTTTGAGCATTACATCTGTTTCGCGTGACGAGAAAGTTCGTAAAATCCATCCACTCCATCTTTTTCCCACAGCGATAACTCTAGCAGTATGTTCTTCGAACGTAGCATCGTCTTGCATTCTCACTCCGAGGTCTCTTAAAACTGTCCTTCTCTCAATTTCATGCCCGTCGCTGGTGGTATATTGCGTGGATTCAAGGAGTGGTTGATTTTTTCGTATCTTAGCAGTTCAAATTTTGCTTCATTAAAGATGGAAATACAACACTACTATTACAGCTTTTTACAGTGAGGTCCTGCTATTTTCAAACAAATATAAGACATGGACATAAATCTGTCTTTATGAATCTCATCACGCAACGAATGGCTTAGTTCTAAAAAAACATGAAAATTTAAAATGAACTGCGACAAAAAAATATTTTAGTGCTATCTCTCCTATGTTAAACATAACTTGCCCTACCCACAGAGCTCCTTGGGACTGAGAGAGGGTAAGTAAGATGAGACGTAGGTTAGAGGTGAATGCAAAGTCAACTTGACTGCAAACGCGAACTGGGAAATTCCCATACATAGGTTCGTGGAGCTGATAAATGCCCGTTAAGACTCAAAGGAGTAACCAGCTACAACAAATAGCACATAGTCTGACCTATAATGTTATATGACGGAAGCCTCATGTATGACAATAGCAACCACTCCGATGGTCCCTATTTCCAGTTAGGTCAGTGACCTCGTAGTGGTCTCTGAATGTCAGAAACCCTGACGCTGTAATACTGAGCGTCGGAAAATCGCATCGCCAGCTGTGTATTCTGCTACTTAAAGTATAGCATACAAACACGAAAAACCATTGCTTGAAAAAAGGGAGAATAGGAGTGTGGGAATTGAATGAACACACATTGAAACGATAAGGAAAGACACCACAAAAGCATAACAGAGGTTAAGGATGAACATATTACTAGTGCTCCACAACTCATAGTTCCTACGGATACTCACTGCTCCACACGAGCAATTGACTCATATGTGATATAGAAATCACAAAGTGTTTCGGGCTCTTCAGAAAACGACAGACACTAACAAATATAGACTTACAAAAAAAAATAATGGCAGTAGTATCGGTGGTGCAGCATACCGTGATAATAATGCTGATTACACGGACGAACATATTGTTCATGAACTCCATCATCATTTAAGGATTTCGATCCTGCCCTTCTACTAGAAACTGAACTAAGATATCGTAAAAATTATGCCCAGTCCTCATTGGCTTTTCGAGAATTTTTCATTAATTTTTAGGTTATAAGTTTGCGATAATCTTTTTTTTTTCACCTGGCACTTCCGAGAATAAGGTCCCGTGTATCTAGACAACCATTTACTCCTACTGAAAAAGTGTTATTATTACTTCCACCAAGAAGGTTATTTTTTTGTCTCCTTTGTTTGTCACTAAGATAGATAACTCAAAAATTCATTGACAGATCCTTGCAAAATTTACAGAGATTGTTTGGCATGTTAGGAGTAACAGATGATAAACTTTTGGTGAGCTCTGCTCAACCGTTTGTTTGTCTACCACTTTTCCTTTGGTAACATGATTCAAAAAGTTATGTACGGGTCTTCACGAAAAATTTCACGAATTATTAGAACTACTAGTGCACCAAACGTTACCCTTTTGATAAATAAGTCATAGAAATATATATTTGAAAACAACTCGGCTCAACAAAAGGTTTGATATGCACCAAGCGCAACCCTTTTGTTGAATAAGTCATAAAAATATATATTTGAAAACATCTCAGCTTAACAAAAGGGTTGATAGTCTAGATGAGACGTAATTAAGTGACATCACCTGTAGCACCGTTGAAAATGAACATGTCCAAACACGGGCACGCAGGCAAGCGCCCAAGTGCCTCCCCGTATCCAAGATACCCTTTCCGCAACAAAAAAGTTGGGTGCCTTGGAATTTTTTTCTTCAGTATTAGATAGGGGAAAAATAAGGCTTCGGACAGACGGACTGGCAGACAGCTCTCTTATTATACTATAGATTACGAAGAGCAAATTATGAAATTTTCGTGATGATGCGTCATTTCGTTTGTTTATTTGTTTGTTTGACCAATGTTTGTTAGAGCATAACTCAAAAAGTTATAGACGGGTATTTATGAAATTTGTAGAAAATGCTCAAAATGCTAAAAGGCACAAGTGATCAATAATTTCTGGGGATAATCGGTTCGTCCGTTTGTGTCTGACTATACATTTGACTGTGGTTTGTCATAAATCATGCACAACAACGCCTCACAAACTGTTTCCTGGACCCACTGCGTGGCCACTTAAAATTACTTCAGACCCATGCATCTTAACCAACCAAGAAAGTATGCAACTGTCTCGGCTATCAGACGTACGACAGCTCAAGAAATATCGTGGATATCAAATCTTTTAAACGACAGACCGCAAAATGTCTCGGGTTATTAAATTAGTAGCACAGTGAATAAAATAGAGAACAGTGTGCTATTACGTGACCAAAACAAAGCCAAGCGTGACGTCGCAGCCAACCAGAATAGACCTCCTCGTGGTGAAGAACTAACAAGCGCTCATTATCCATTCCATAAGAAACACTTAACTGTTGGGAGCTGCGAGGCAAAATGTCAAAAACACAGAGAAACCATGATACTCTCCCGTGCTCTGTTGAGACGTAATTATGCTTCCTTAAGCCTTACCTCGTTCGTAAAGCAAGTATTGCTGTATCGCCCAACATAAGACTCATTTCGGCTCGATTCTTGTAGGACTTAAAATCTGCTATAAAATGTTACACGATTCCATTTCCATCCAGCAGCGTCAGCTATAAACATTGGAATGAAGAAGTAAACCAATATGCGTCGCTCTCAGCTATAGGAGCTATGACATAAAATCTATGGCACGCCTTAAGTATCTCATGAATTCTAAGGGCTCAACTTGAATGCCCAAGCAAGCCAGTCGTTACTATAACACAGCAAGAATTTACGTGCATCTTTAACACAAGTATTTCACATAGTCTGAAGTTTTCACTTCACTGCGAAAGGATAGTACTGCATATGTGGATGAGTCATTTCTTCGTTGAACTTAATTCTATTATAAAACACGCTATTTGGACTTGCGATATCACAGAGGATGAAAGAATAAATATATACATAGTATGACAATAGACACGTGGAACCCATGCACGAGGGTGTTCCCACACAGGATCAACACGCATGGGAACAGTAGGTCGGAAACGAAGAGGAAGAACAGATGGAAGAAAGATCCTAAGGAGTGTAAGATGGGAAGGAAGCAAAGTGGGCACGAAAGACAGATGTTTGAAGACCTAGCTACTGACTAAGGTAATCTTCAGGGTCCCTTGGGGCACTGCTCCTTATAACATAGGACGGGTGAACCTCAACTAACGTAACCCCACGGCCCATCTCGGCCACCCGAGGGTCATTTTACTCGTTTATGCTTGATGCAATCGTACAGATGCCATAGGGAGCCCATACAGTATAAGAAAGTTCAGTCAAATAATAAAACGTTACAGAGAAAACACAGCGTAATATGGCGTATAATCCACAGCTTGGCCTCTTGGTGCCTACTGTACACATATGTTGACATTACGTGTAATCTTATTCCTAAGAAAATCTATGTTTAATTGAGGTAACAAAAGCGTAAAGAGCATAGTAGTAAGGAATATGGAAGGAAGCGTTCAACTCGTACTAATGAACACCCCTGCAATGTCTAGTTAAGGCAGTTACAATTGTACAATGTGCTAGAAAAAAAAATACCACAAAGAACCAAATAAAGAAAATATATATGACAGTAACTAAAGAAAACTAGATAAAAGAAGAATGGAAATACCCACTCCATGAAGCGAACTGACAGGCCCATTTCCATGTATAGGCTAAGAGCTGCGGCCTGAAGGTCAAACTACAGTATAAAAAGAAATTCTATTTCAAACAAAAGTAATTCCGTCGCCGATATGAACGGCCGAATGTAATAAAATATATATTTCAGTTTAACATAAAATAATTAGGCCAATTTAAAACAAAGACAGCATTCAGTGAAATGAATAATGCAAACCAGCGCAAACTGTGATTAGCAAGCTCTTTACGTACCGAAGTCTGCTGCCAATGCAGTCCTCATCCATTTCAAGGGAGACAAAGCCTGATGGTCGCGACGAAGAAGTTGCAGCAGACAAGAGCGCCAGATCGAAATGCTGCGGCAGAGCAAATTTACTAAAATCTCACAAAGTGAGGGGCGGCGGTTCCCCTTTAACTGGGAGAGACCTGTTGCTGTCCCTCTCCAGAAAGCTCTTCTAAATAAAAAAGTCAAGACTCAGGCCAAGAACTAGAAAGGCTTCGCCCGGTGAATCTCCCGGCGCTTTTGTTTCCGCGGTATTTTGCACTGAACACCCACTGAGTAATGCAAGGTATTAGAGCCTATGGTTCAACAAACTGATGCAAAATAAATTATCATTACTAGACAACTAGCAACGCTTTTGTTCCCTTAGCTAAAAAAAAAACTATATGTATCTACATCATAATATTCCATCCAAAAAGTTCGTAAATCTAAAAATTCCACCAAGTCCAGAAATTCCACAAAGTCCGCCAAGTCCACAAAGTCTACCAAGTCCACAAAATTCACCAAATCCACAATATTTGCTAAGTCCACAAAATTCACGCAGCCCACAAAGTCCGCAAGTCCAAAGCCCGGGTCTATAGCAATAAATAAGCCTTTCCCATGTTCGTATCGTGGATTAGGTTTTTGGATGGCTTCGGACCGACAGACAGACGGACTGACGGACAGACAACCCTCTTATTATAGTACTAGTGGATCCGTGCGTGAAGAAATGTATGCAATAATCGATATATTTGCCTAATAAAGGTCGATGCGGAATCTGCTATTCTCTGACTTGCTTCTTCATTTTCTTCATTGATACTTTGTCGTGCTCTCATCCTTTGGTCCTCTCTTCTCGGACTTGCCGTTTCCACATTTTCCCCCTCACGCTCATCAGCAGTTCTTATTTCCTTCTGTAACCTTTCTACTTCAAGTCTATCCTGAAACTGTGTCGCATAGACGCTTCATCTCTCTCTCCATTTGTAGCACGTCTTTGTTTTTGAGACTGCAGTGGTCTCGTTTTTCTTTTACGTTCCCTATCCTCCAGTCTCCTTCTTCTTAGACGTACGTCTTCCCTAGTTAGAGGCAGAAGTAAAATCTTGAGTAAAACACTGCAATAAATTTGAATCAAACTCCAGCCAGTTCATATGCAGTGTGAGCGCACAATAGCCATGATACTCTCAAATATCTGCTTCATTGAAGTGCTGAAATTTGGCCTATGAAGCGAAAACTGTTCCATCAAGGAAAGACAGTAAGCTAGAAGATATAATTGTCTACTGCCCGTGAAAAATAATCACTTCGTCAGTTCTTCGTTGATCATCTGACGAATTTAAACGTCGTGACCTGAGAGATAAAAAGTTATAAAATCAGACTCCAGAAGCTGCAAATATATTGTTTTAATTTCAAGAAGTGTTTCAAGCAAGAAGTGCATTCAGATGAAGGGATAAGGATCCCACTTTCGCCATCTTCTGCAACCTGGTCATCGATCTCAATGAAAACGCAACTTAATTGCAAAATCAGCAACCTGGCCTATGTTTCACATATCTATTTCGTTGAGATGCGGACACGAAATAAATACACGAATCGTTTTATTATATTAGGATAGATTGTGTAATATTCGGTCATTTAAGCCTCCCTAACCACTGCAAATGTGTTTCACGAGAGGAAGAAAAAGGGACATATAGCAGGTTTAAGGAAAACGTGCAATCCATGTACGTACATGGGGTGTTTTTCCTCCAGATCATCGTAGCCTACATTAAAACAGCGAGTCGGGAATGAGGGGATGAACAAAACGAAGCATCATCAGTAGGAATCTGGAAATGGAAGGAAGTCAAGTGACCACGAAAGAAAGATGTCCCAACGGTCTAAATAAGGATTAGGTAAAACCTACATCAACCTGGAAAGCGATTGCGACAGCATCGGATGTGGCAACCTAATTAACCTAACCCTGGGCCAGTAGTCCATTCCAAGCTGTCTGAGGAGGTAGAACAGATGTAACTGTTATCGCGGTAAAATACTAATGGAATCCTTCGCGGGGACATGGATCACATCGTCTTATATTTCCTAGAAAGATGATGTTTCGTTGCAAACTAAGGTTAAAATATAAAAGCGCAGCCAATTAGAGAAGAGAGAAGTCAGACCAGTTGGTTTGGACTAAAATGTCAGTACCAGAAAATGTGTAGGTCATGATGATTGATGAAACAACGCTGAGAACAATGTGCCACTAACTATTTTCGGTCTCGGAATAGTAAATGGCTTACTTGAAAGTACGTGCTAGGATAGCTTAGAGTAGGTTAGGTAAGGCAAGAAAAGGTTAGGTAAGCTGAAAAGAGGTTAGGTAAGGTGAGAAGAGGTTAGGTTAGGTTCGGTTCAGCAAGAAAAAGAAGGTGCTTTACCTTACAGGCACACATATTATATTTGAATCTCGGTCGGTACACATATTATGCGTGCACTGTATATATTTCTTCCTTCACCGTGTCCCATAGAAGTTTCGCTGGAACAATTATTGCCAAAAAAATTAATAGAAATCAGTTTCACCGTAACATGCAATCCTACGTAATTTTACCGTAGTTCTCTAGTTATGAATTGGAGATCACCTTCCTTTATTTCAGTCTATATATACATACAGCTTGTAATGCAACGGTCTAACTAGCTTAACTAGGAAGTATGGTTAGGTAAATTTATGCCATCTCTCGGCAACAGCCTATTACTCATCCACAATACGTAAGGTATCACGAATTGGCAGGGGAAATTAAGCCCGATAGACATCCGGAATCCATGCAGGTGCCCCGGCTTCGACCCGTTAATTCGTATTTCAGTCGTTAATCATCTCCTGTTTACTTCCAAAACGTCCGAAAACTCAGTTATGCTCCGTAAAATGCAGTTTTCAGCCATCTCACTCATATTTGAGATGCTTCTAACTCCTGAAATGCGATTCACAACGGCGAAATGAAAGCTCCGGTCTGAAGTTTCTGAAAAGTCATACCTAGTGCGCCCGCCTTCGCTACACCATAATTATGACGCGTATAATATCGGTCTAACTTACTACGAAAACATATTAAATGCATCACATGATTTGGCTTACGAATTTGGACTCAAATATACAAAATGAGAGGATACTGCCTCTTGAAGCGTTCCATTCAGCTATTATATCAAGAAAAGAAACGTAAATGAATACCTAGCGCCTGCTCTAATTAAAGTACGTACCAATAAATCAAGGTTATATAACTATAACTATAGTATAATCTTACCAGGCAAATAGCACAATTCGGTGTATACAACATACACTGCGACCCACGGTATTAGTCCAACAATATTTTTATTGATTTTTCATTGAAAATCTTCTGTCTGACGAGAATTATGGCTTCATATGGCAACACTGTGTGCTTAATTAATCTGGCAATATTTGTTTACATTCTGAAGAGGTTGGTTGCAGAACATTCCTTTGTTTAACAGACATACTGTGAGCCACGCTATTAGTCCATTTGAAATAATATTCAAACTGAGACGTGCTAAGGATCTAACAGACGAAGAGAAGCAAACCATCTACACTATAATAAAGACCGATGTGTACATATCTGTTTGTTTATCCATTTTCTGTCACGCTTCAACAAAACAGATGGGCGGAAATTAGTCCAGGTTGGAGACTCTGGTCGTCCTCTCAAGCTCCATTGAAAACTGATATGTAGAAAATAAGCCGGGTTGCAGAAGATGGCAAACGTATCTTAATTAGGGACAGTTGAACTTCAAAAATGAAGATTTCGCAAGCTTAGTCTAATTCGTGCGAGTATTATCTTCCCCAAACATAGAATCTATGGCAAAGTATCGGGCGGCCTCAAGTTTAAATGCACTTCTTGCATTGCCGAAGTTTAAATCTCAGTACTGAAGTTATCTGAAGCTTCCATTGGCGCTCTCATGCATCTTGATTCGTAGTTTCTTCCCACAGATGATTTTGTTGCACCAGCTATTCTTCCAACATTGATGCAATTGTCGACGAAACATCTTCCAATAACCAAAAGACTATCGGACAAAAATAACACTAGAGTATCTATGATACCAAATCGAATCAATTCTTTTCGGTGTTGCTGAACTAACTGCAAAAGCAATGAATTATTTTCATGTCAGAAAATAAGAGTGTTGATGCTCAGTAATTAGGATGCCGTCAACCCTCTTCTGGACGATCTTTAAAGTTGGCAGTTGTATGAATGAAAGCATGGTTAATGAAGAAGAATCAACAGAAATTATTCGCTGTCATTTTATGACAGCGCGGGCACACTAGTTACCAAAGAAACGGCCAAGAAGACCTCATGTGCGTCTATTGCCAGGATTTCAGGCCGCCATGTAAGAACAATTCAACGTTTTTTGAGGGATCCTTCCCATCGGAAGACACGGTCTGATAAAGGTAAAATAAAAGCTGTGAACACGCGGGATATCAGAAAAATTAAACGTCAAGTCTTCAAAAAGCCAGGAAGCACAAGTAAAACAATTTTTGAAAGCTCTGGTCTGAATGAAGTGCCAAAAACTACGCGAAACCGAATCTTGGGGACTATTGCAAATGTGAAATCTCTCGAAAAAAAGTCTCCATTGACACGAAGGCACATGCTTCTGAGAGTTGAGTGGGCTAGGTCTTATGTGAAACAGGATATGAAGTGTGTTTTATTCACAGATGAGACCAGAGCGAATCTCGATGGCCCAGACGGCTAGTCTGAAAGATGGGTCGGATTTGAGGGCAAGCTCCGCCATCATTTTCGCCGCCATCAAGGCAGTGGTGGTATTATATTGTGGGCTGTGATTATGAATGATAAACTTGTAGGTCCAACAATGGTTAGTGAAGGAGTTAAAATCAATTCTACAAATGATTCCGCTCTACTCGATGAATGTCATATTCCTTGGCTTGACGACCAGACTTTGGATCTTTGCAAAAAGCTGGTTTTCATGCAAGACAATGCACCCTCGCATTCAGCTAGAGCTACAAAAGAATACCTGGCATCTTTGGGGTTCAAAAACCAGAATTTAATGGTGTGGCCACCCAATTCTCCAGATTTGAACCCAATTGAAAATCTGTTATCTATCATCAAGCGCAAAATTTATATAGAGGGTAAGCAGTTTTCTTTAAAAACAGAACTGCGGGAGGCCATACAAGTCGCTGCAAGATCCATCGATGGTACTACTATTAAGAAATTGACTCATTCCGTTAATGACCGCATTTTTGTGGTCATAAAACATAATGGACGTTACATTAATAAATGAGATTATTGTTTCCTGTTTATTTTGCCTTGTTTGCGGTTGCAATATGTTCCAAGTATTTTTAAGGTATTATTTGGTAATTATTAAATAAATAAACTGATGGTTAATTTGGGTTTTATTCATATTTAGCTAATTTTGATACCTGAGACTAATGTCGTGGGTCAGAAATAGAGGGTGGATTGGATAAAAGTAAGTTTCTAAATGGTATCAAACAAAAAGTTTCTTAAATAATAGGATTATGAACATTGTACATGATTACTCTGCGACATACAATAGAAATATCAAGTTATATTAACAGGAAATAATAGTTTTACAGAAAAATCAAATTGGACTAAAACCGTGGGTCGCAGTGTATGGCACACCAGGAATCAAGGGTTAACGCATGGCAGTATATTACTGGAGAGTACTACTTGTTCCTACTTATTTCAGCTACCAACGGGCTTAATACCAATACCTGATTTTTGATATCTGTTGTAATTTTCAAGATGTATTAATTAGCTTTATTATTATTACAGTGCTAATAAGTTATAAAAAATTATTTTTATAGGTCCGCAATTTCTCTGGCTGTATTCTGTTTTCATGGAGCTGGTCTGAACGCAGCCGTACTTTACCAGGGTTCCCGAGCAGCTTAGCGACACATTCCTTTTACCCTCTATATCGCTAAGATGTTTATTGAGCTCCTGTTGCGCCAACTGCCAATTTCTCTACCTTACATGTTGTGAATTACAATTTATTAAACTTCTTAACGGTTTTAAAAAGCCGCGCAGTAATTGTTAATTTCTCAGGTTATTTGCCGGCGTATTTTAAATGTAAATCAAATTAAATAAACTTATTTAAAGTCCTTCTACGAAGGCACTTCTGGCGTTGCGGCCATCGATGGGCAATCGTCGCCAGGTTTACTTTCCTCTCCTTGCATGCCAGCTAGTACTTTTCTTATATTCTGATCTTTATCGCTTTCTTCTTTTCCCTTTTCTTCTCTTTATTGCTTGAATTAACCGAACTTAAACATATTAACCTACTTAACTAAACTTAAATTAATTTGCACGGATGTCGATCGTCTAATTTAGTTGGAGCTCCCTTACTCTAGCTGCATGATCGCTCCTGCATGTACCTAATTAACTTAAGAGTATTATCTCTTCTATAAATCGTTCTGAATTATTCTTGCTTAACCTTTCACTTATCTCTTATCTCTATGCCCTAATCGTGAATTCACACTGGAGCACTAAATTTCCAGGTGTGTTTCAATGGATAATTCATTTTTAAGTAGCACACGTAAATTGTAACATATAATCAATTGAAATAAAATAATTGTCCTAAAAGAATTTAAAGCCTTCTAGTGGAAAGCATTGTGGTATTCGCTGTAATTAATAGTTTACTTGTTCATTCGCAGTACCCTTGGTGGGGCCTGGCTGACGTATCCCGAGCTTCTTTCAGCGTCCCGATCTTTGTAGTTCCCAGGGTCAACTTGCGGAGCGTCGACTTCTGCTTCTCCTCGCTTCTCCTATTCTCTCTATTCACCCATTTACTAGGTGCGTTCACACAGTCTGAGTAATTGCAGTTGTGACTCCTTTGGTATCGAAATTTACAATTATCTACAATTTGAATTTGAAAGTATAATTTTTAGTACATCTTGAACCACGAAATTCTTCATAATACTTGTGAGTTTGTTTCACAATTTGCACAAAGTTACCAGTCTTGGTTCTTCCAATACAGCTGGCTGCCTTGAGAGGTTCCTATGACTGTCGTATTTTCCCCGCTGCCTGACGTACATCGTTTTGCTGCAGCGCTGCCGGTCAGCTGAGCGTGCACAGGTGTTCGACGAATTCAAATCTTCAGACACCTATCGACAAGCAAGAAGCTATTGTCGTCGCGCATCTTTCTCTATTATTGAATTTTGTTAACTTGAGCTATTC
>LQNS02278159.1:3946792-3962735 GCA_001587735.2 Parhyale hawaiensis | reverse complement strand
TCACAGTAGAAGAAAGCTCGGTTGCTGCAGGGAACTGCAGGACGGGGCAGCAGCAGCAGGATGGGTGGCATCATCAGGAAAAGGGACGGCAGTAGCAGGAGGGACGGCAGCTGCAGGAGGGACGGCAGCAGCAGGAGGGTGGACGGCAGTAGGAGGAGGGACGGCAGCAGCAGGACGGATGCAGCAGCAGTAAGAGGAGGGACAGCCTCAGCAGGAGGATGGACGGCAGTAGGAGGAGGAACGGCAGCTGCAGGAGGGACGGCAGCAGCAGGAGGGACGGCAGCAGCAGGAGGGACGGCAGCAGCAGGAGGAACGGCAGCAGCAGGAGGGCATCGGTAGCGAGGCTGAATTATTGAAGTGTTAAAGCAGAAGGCAGGCCAAGGGGCCGAGCTTTGGCCGCCACTCCGGTAGCAGCGGCAGCTGGTAGTGGGCGGCTGCGATGATTGCTGCATGGTGCAGTAAGGTTAGTTCTCCGTAGGGGGTGCAGAGCGGTGACCTGGGTGGTCTCTCATCTGCCGCTGTAAGTGCACGGACCGCTTCCACTTGGGACCACAAAGTTTTACATGAAATTTGCGCTTACTTACTCTTCTTCGCTCATGAACGGTCTGCCATCAACTATAACAGCTCATGGAGACCTGATAAAACTGATGAACGTGCATTAGCATCGTCAGCACAAGTAGGTACACTAAACAGAGCTTTCCTAACTAAATGAAGTTTTTTGCAAGAAAAATTCAAGCCGTTTTTTTTATTTTTTATAGTATCTTTTACAGCGGGAAAGCGTTTAGCATATTCCGTAATGGACTTTGATCACTTTTAATGAAGTCTTGTTGGTTCATTGCAGTTTGTGTGGGCGTCTCAAAGCAAGCAACCGAGCCAGTGAAATCATTATAGTTAGACTACTATGTCAAGGGCCGTGATGAACTCTTCTGATGTACTGTTATATGTTTATTACCGCCGCCAAGGAGATGATGGTTTCGTCAAGTCTGTTTGTTTGTCTATCACCAAGATCACTCAAAAAGTTATGGATGGATTTTAACAAAATCTACAGGGATTGTTAATATGTTAGGAGGAACAGATGAATAACTTTTGGTGAAGATCCGTCAGTCGCTCTGTTTGTCGGCCTCATTTTTCTTAATGCCATAACTCAAAATGTGATGGATGGATTTTTGTGAAATTCAAATGAGTTGTTAAGTATAATACGTAGAGTGAATGATCAAATTTTTGTGTTTGTTCATTCTTGGCTTTGTTTCATTTTAAGCCTCTCAGCACAATAACTCAAAAAAGCTATGTACGGATCTTTACGAAGTGTACAGGAGCGTTCGGAAATGTTGAAAGGCATAAATGATTAAATTTTGGTGATGATTAGTTGGTCTCTTTGTGTATTTGACTGATTTTAATCACAATGTTTGATTGCTACATAAATCCAAATTTATAAACGGATTTTCAAGAAAATTACTAGAATAGTTAACACTGTTAAAAGGCACAAGTGATTATATTTTGGTGTTGATACAAAGAAAATCACTGTTTCAGAACCAATTTGAATTTCCCATTTCCGTTGCCTTGTTTGGCAGAAGTATGTGATCTCACAGTGCTTCAGTGCTAATTCCACCACCAAGTTGATATTGTAGAACCTTAAGGTGTTAAACAATATTAAACCGAATTAGAGAAAACTTCACTGCCTCAAAACTGAAAAGAAGCTTCGAGCTGAACATCGAGTCGCTAAGACGATGAAGCAGTTTTATAGCTGGTAAAAAGCACGATGTTTTCATGTAGAGCTACTTGTACATCGTATAATATGACTGCGGGTTGATATATTTACCAACCTATAGAGACTCATAACGTATAAAATATCTAAGAAAAAAGAGGAAACCAGCAGTAAGGCTATATTTTTGGAAAGAAATAGCGATAAGATTTAGCCGACAACAGCTGATAGACGAAAATACAGCTTTGTGTCTTAAGATACAGGCCTTTATCAGGTGCAATATGTGTTGCGTAATACCGTCTTATCCCAACCCCTCGATTCTAGCTACAGGAATAAAATTTCCCCACTCTGCTGCTGCTGCTGCCCCCTTCTATGATTTGGGATGCTAAGCTCTGCAAAACTACCATTGATTCCAATAAAAAGGAAAAATCAATGTCGAATTCCAACAGCCAAAGTGCAATGTCAAAAATAGAAGCCAAAAGCAAACCTTCAAGTCCCGTATAGTAGGAGTTGATATCCCGAAGTAGTGGGGAGAGGCCCATACACTAGTTACCGTATCGCTCTACAAAGTTATATCGTGTAAATCAAACCGAACTTAACGACGTCTGTATCGTGCTGCAGTGGCACTTTCTTAAACAGAATTTTTCCGCATAAAATACCAGAAGACAAAGAATACTTGTAGCAAACTAATCCGGCCTGGTATAAATAGGATTAAGCAGATATGATAGCATATGGATGTGTGAATCATGCTATAGCCTAACTTGGCGAAGATTTGTGTCGTCACAGCAGTTAGCATGCTTTTCGCAAATGACAAGAGTAAAGTTACACAAATCTCAATAAACTACTCAGTGCATTTAATTTTGCAAAGCTATACGTACGATTGTATACCATAGGTAGCAATATCTAGACATGATTTTCAAACATATAAGGCTAAAGTGGTAACAAAATAAAATTTAGCTCGAAATGAGCAATTTTTATCATCCACAAGCATCGTACGCGATGACAGTAGCATTATCATCGATTAAAATGCAATATGTTAAGCTCAGTATTATGATCATCGTATCAGCATATCAAGAAACACAGTAAAAATGAATATTGATAGCAGCTCCACTTAATGATGGCTAAAACAGCCCAGAACTCTATGTTATGCAAACCAATCCTACGCTTAACTGTGAACTCACTGAACTGTACAACACATCACCGGCCAATGCAAAGTGCGTGGCGATTCCATTCATCGACTTTCAATGCTTGTTTGTTTTTTAGCAATGATTTGTAAGCAAGACAAATCAGCCACCACAATTTCAGCTTAGAGCAACAATAATGGGCTATTTCTTGCAATGCAATGTTCAATAACATCAGTTAAATTTACTGATGTCGTTGCAGATTGTGTCACAAGGAGTAATATGTATCTGCTGTTTCAGATCTCTTGCTTATAAGTTCAATTGTGCACTTTGTGCATCGAGCGACATTGGTATCACTTGTCGGTTACTTCGCACGAGAGTATTCGAGCATATGGGCAGGAGTTGTTGAACTGGTAGCATTTTCGTCAGTCTGCTTACACAATGAACAGTGCAATTGCAGAGTACAAGGGACAAATTGTACTATTTTAGGTTCCACCCCTGACCCTCCCGATCTTAGAATATTGGAGTCCCTGTATATTTTGAGAGAGAAACCTTCCTTAAACGATAGTAATAGTTCCCATCCTTTTTTTATCGCAAAGCATCAAGTTTAGTCTTCCGCTTTTCGATATTTTACAGTTTTATCTCTTATTACCCTTTCGCAGTGTTTTGATGTGTGCTTATAAGTTTAGATTGTACTCACTTATTAAAAGTCATTATTATTTTGGTTTTCATTTGTACTGAAGATGGGATTGATTCCCGAAACATTTACATTTTATTACTTTGCGTGTAATTCAATAGTTTTTGAATTCCTGTTATAAGACAATGATTCATTTGATTGCAGTTATCTTGGTGCTTTGTTTTTTAACGAAAATGTTTATAACAATATTCCGTAAAATTTATACCCATTGTTGTCCCATCTAAATAAAGATATTACAAAATTTTGCTCCACAAGTTTCATAAAGCTGTCAGTGCACGCGTAGCATCAAAGTCTGTTGATGGCACTGAAGTAATGATCGAATGACGGAAGATGCGAGAGGTATATTTAGAGTTTCCGAAGTGCAAATTTCAGTCTGAAAGACGAGTCAAAATAGCGTTGTCCCGACAAACTTGCTTGCCAAAAGTTAGAAGCTGTTGTCACCGCCAATATTCCACTATTACTTCAAAAAACTTGCTGAACAATTGGATCTAGCAAATATAGTACCACCGCTTCTATTGAAAAAGGATGGAGTTTCAGTTGCCGTTAATTAAAGAGTTCCTACACCGCAAAAGTTTTCCTACCCAGTCGGAAATAATGGTTGTGATTATAGTAGAACAGCTATGATTATGGTCGAGAACTTAGGTTGTTTATTTTCGAAGTATCCTCCATATTCAACCTTTATGGAGTGCATTATGGTAGAGATATGTCACAACCTTCGACCATATTGCCAACTATAATTCCCAACCAAACATATCTAATTACAACCATTTAGGTTTTAGTTGCACAACCATGATCTACCATAGTGAACCGTAAGAAACACCACTCACGACCAAAATCGACTGTGTTCAGCGTATGATGCAATTGTATTCTAGCAAGATAAACTTTTGCAACTGTTCACATACTATGCACTGGAGGCTTGCTTTGTTTGCTGATGATTAGTTTCTTGTAAAAAAGTTTAATCAATTCATACGTGCGTGTTAGGCCTGCAACTCAGAATGGTCAAAGGCTCAAAACTTCAGAGCTATGCTGGAGCAGGAGCTTGAACCAGTCTGTGCAGTACGCACGTTTATATACTTCTTTAACTCTAAGCCGATATAGAGCTATACTACACAATTTAGAAGAAGTCACAAACCGATTGACGAATTTTGGCCGTACTCGTTGTCAGGGTAAGTAAAGCTAAAAATATCATGAAACTTGACATCCTTTTACAGAAAGCTAAAGGGAATAATTTTTTGATAAAACTTTACTGATATAAACTGAATGAACATAAAAATAGATGGTAATATTTGATAAAAAATTGCAATGCTATTTAACAAGGCATACAACAAAGTTAATGAGTAACTACGCTAAAATATGGTTAAGCACAAAAAATGGAAAACAACAGATAAAAATAACGTCAAGGCGGTTAGCATCCATGAGCACCCTGCAATTTTTGCAATTCATCAACAGGAAAGAAAAAACTGAAAATATACACAATTTTTGCACTATATTATGAATGTTTAGGTGTTTCGCGTTCAAACTTATAGTCATACAATATTATTTTGGTCGATGATGTTAAGAAATATAGCCATATTATTATAATCCATGGCAATGGTATGTATAACAACGGGTTTAATCCCTCCTTAAGGGGAGAACTAGCGTGCATCCTTTTAGGCAACTATTTGATGGTGTCAATACGAGATCGTATACGAGATGGTATATATCAGAAGTTTGTAGGTACATGATGGTAGATGGTATAGGTAGTCTTCCAACAATCATGTACTACCATCGCCTTTCGTTTCCTGTCCAACCTTATACAACCAATATTGCCTCAACCAATATCGACCTAAATATGCTAAAATCAACGTTATGTTATGGCCAACATATTTACCACATTGTTTTATTATCCATAATCGAACTTAATTTCTCATACACTACTATGTTCTACTATAATCTCAACCATTACTTCTGACTGGGTAGAGAATCTGTATCAGTGTGTTGATCGTTGTGACCAAAACTTTTTTGGAAGAGCTTGGTGTGGAAATTTTGCCTCATGCGACTTATTCGCCTGAACTTCCTCCTTTCAATGTTCTGCTATTTTGAAGACTAAAGAATCACTTGTTGGATGCTATGTTAATACTAAAAGCAGTGACTGAAATTGAGCTGGATTCACTTTTTTTCATATTCTAAGGAATTTTACTAGCGGGATTTTTGTTACTCGTTGACAAATAAAATAATGTTCAAAAGTGGAGAGGAAATTTATAAAGGCCTGGCCCGCCTCCTAAAGAAAACCGAAACTCGGTAATGAGCTTCAACATCCAAATCGTTCAGTGATGAA
The DNA here is from genome assembly GCA_001587735.2 of Parhyale hawaiensis. Lineage (NCBI taxonomy): Eukaryota > Metazoa > Arthropoda > Malacostraca > Amphipoda > Hyalidae > Parhyale > Parhyale hawaiensis. The sequence continues at coordinate 3,956,898 of LQNS02278159.1, read as the reverse complement.
TAACGGACCCATAAGCATCGATGTCCGACTGAAGATGAATGACAGAGCATTTGCTTTTGTTACAGGGCACCGTGAACTAGCAGTAACTCTCATAGGCGAAGTGAAACGTCAGAAGCAAGTAGGCCTAGGCAAGAATGAAATAGAGCAAAAACGACACGAAATTTATTACAAGCAATATAGAGTCAAAATCCAAAGATAGAATCCTTCGCTTATGCTAACAACTAGTTTTCACTCACTTGGATTNAGGGCGACTGCGACTACACTTGCTCGTCTGGGGCCAGTGGGCCTATACCCGCAGCACAAACCAGTGCATGTGGGTTTCCCAGGTGAGGGTGTGGTCTAAGTTGACTTTACCTTTACCTTTACAGGGCACCGTGAACTAGCAGTAACTCTCATAAGCGAAGTGAAACGTCAGAAGCAAGTAGGCCTAGGCAAGAATGAAATAGAGCAAAAACGACACGAAATTTATTACAAGCAATATAGAGTCAAAATCCAAAGATAGAATCCTTCGCTTATGCTAACAACTAGTTTTCACTCANAGTGAAACGTCAGAAGCAAGTAGGCCTAGGCAAGAATGAAATAGAGCAAAAACGACACGAAATTTATTACAAGCAATATAGAGTCAAAATCCAAAGATAGAATCCTTCGCTTATGCTAACAACTAGTTTTCACTCACTTGGATTTTGCTGTTTAATTCTAGTAACCGCAACTTAGTAGAAATATGAAGAAAATGAAAAGTTCCAGCTCATTGCAATAAAATATAAACCACAGCTGCTCAACAGCCATTCGAGCGCCGCCTCCGGGAGCTCGGACACATGAGACATGGCTCACGGAGATACTTATGAATAATGGAGTATGCCATCAAAAAGTTTTCATAAGCACAGCTTCCTCACTGTTACTAAAGAACTTAAAGTCGGACGTTATTTTTGCACCAACCTGATGCCGAGGCTACAATGTGCCCTTGCAAGCTGAAGGTCAGCTCGCAAATCATTCTTACTACCGGTACGCTACCGCTTTTCACCATGTTTCTGAATGACGTGCAAGCTGGATGTCCGATCGTCAAGCTTAGCCTACGCTTCTTTGCGGAGTGGGATCTCGGTATAGTAAAACCAAGCCTATTAAAAGATCATCAGCCGAGTTCCTCGCACTGCACTGGAGTTAAATTTGATGACATGAATTCATGTACTTGAACTTCCCAACATCACGGTGTACGGTGATACCCATTGCTGGAGAGGTTCCGTGTGTCATCTATATGAGATAGACAAAATAAAACATTACGGTTAATCATGGAGATCATTCTACAAAATTTCAAAATTAAAATGATGAAGGTAAGACTAATATAAGACTTCAAGGAATGCGTTGTACGCCAGAATAGATTCCCATGCATTTTTTTTTCCTTTTATAAATATGCAATTTTCATCGCGACACTAATATTAAATTCAAAGATACCTCCCCTAGCACTTCTCCATTGCTTCGCAGTTCTTTTTCTATTCTGGCAAAATAAAACTTTTCAGTAAATCATGAAAAAAAATGAAACGCAAAGTGTTATTTCAAAGATGTACACAGTTTTCCTTCAATGACTATTAAAATAAATTTTCCCTCTCCAATTAGTTAAAGCCGTCAGTAGACTTGAGACACAATGATTATTGTTCTGCTGAAGAAAAAACTATGTCATCCACTACATTTTAACTACATTCCCATAGTGTCTCAATAAACATATTATTGTATTGAGTAAAATTATACCTACCCATCTTAGAGAGAAGGCATGCAAAGCCGTAAGCACGAAATGATAACGGGAAACAGAGGACGATCCAGTAACGCACGGAAGTGACATTTTCCCCAGGTAAATTCTTGAAGCAATCTTTGGACCATCCCGAGCTTTCCAACTTCAGGCCTCACGGCTCATTTAATAGGACCACAAAAAGGGGCTGAGTGTTAAACACACTGCAGCCAGGCCCCTGCCGGAGCAAAAACTATCCAGAACGATTAAAAGTTGCCGGCATGTGAAAAGTGCGCCAGAAAAGTGCGAGCCGAGTAATTGGTGAATCATTTTTCAAAATTCCACTCTCGGGAGTGTCGCTTCTAAATGAGTTACTTTGTGTTGAGTTAACGAGCAATGCTGATGGTGCGGCTAGTGAGTGACTGCGGGCCCCTCATTTGCTCATGATGGCAGTTGTGGCGCAAAGTGGAGGCGATTATAAGCTTACGTGCCTATAGGCAAGTACGCAGGGACTGCTCTAGTTATTGGAACTGAATGCTTGAAGCGTTTACGGTTCGCATAAAATATTAATTTCCGCAAAGGAACTAGTTAAAGCGTACCCGAATGCTCCTTTTCGGTAGTAAAGAGTATGCCAGAGCTACAATTGAGGTTTTCGAGACAAAAAAAAACTAGTTTTTGCGTTCTTAATGAGCACAGTAAGCACAGCTACGGATTTCTCACAAACAGCTAGCTCTATATCAATTGCATAGAATATATACGTCCAGTTTGCTGCCCTAAAAGTTTGCCAATGGCGATGGTGACCATGGAAAATCCTAAAGCCGGTACACACGACAGGCAAGCAAACGTGTTCTCTCATCTAACCTTTCTAAGTCGTTACTCTTCTGACAGCAAACACTAAAATGTTCACCGAATAGAATTGAACATAGACGGAACAGAGTTCCAGCAAGACCTTGACTGCCTCATGAAATGAACCACAACGTGGTAAATGAGATTCAATGCCGACAAATGCCCGGTAAAGCACGTTGGACCAAAGAACATCAACACAGAGAAATTTTGATGCACTTAAATGCATCAAAATTACATGCATTTTTGCGCCAAAACCGAAACACGCAAGTGCATCATAAAAATAAAGTGCATCTTGATGATGCATATACAGGGTCTTATGATGCACTTGGCACGAATTGATGCACTTATGGGCTTCAGTTTTGGGACAAGGCCGACGAAGCACCAAGATGCTTCAAAAAAAGGGAAAATTGACGCACCTGAAGCGACGAAACTTTGAAAAAAAATAATATCGATCTGTGTGTTAGTATGTAACCGCATCTTACTTCGCACGTGTAACAAAACTACAAAGCTTTTGTTCACTTTGTTTTTGCGGAAACGTTTTTCTGACTGAATTATGCTTTTCTATCTGCTGCGGTGACACACCAAACTACGCCATGAAGCACCTACGTGCATCAAAATTGTTCTCAGTGAAAGTCCGACAGCAACAAAACGACACGAAACCTGCATTTGCTCTCAGCAACGTGACTTGGGAATAACTCTTAACAGGCTAACGGAAGCACGATCAGCTAGTAGACCAGTGTGAGCAAGAGGCAAACGGAGTTCTGAGAATTATAACAAGGAAATATAACAAGGAATTTTGAGCACAAATATGCGGAAATAACTTTTCCGTTACACAAAGCATTAGCTCGTTAATACTTTTGGATTATTGTTCAATTTTCGTAGCCACATCGTTCCATAGACACTGATGAAATACAAAAAAAAAATAAATAAATCTAACGTAAAGTAACCAAATCAATAATCCAGCTGCAGGACTACTCACACGAGGATCGCCTCCAGGAGCTTAGACTCATCTCTCTCGAACACAAGCGACTCAAGCAGTAACTAAGTTCAAAGTGCAAAGTCAAAGCTTCTGTCAGAAGTTTCGCACAAAATAAGCCTGGAAGGCTGAACTTTGGGTCCCATTCGATCATGCCCAAAGCAAACATGAATAGTCAACCCTCGGCTGCAGTTTTCCCGTACTGTAGACAGCTAATTATTTTATCTGTACACATCGGCAATAGTTTATAGAGGGTCGGAGCCTGGGTCTCGGATCCTTCCTGGAAGTGGACCTGGCGGTCCGTCTACTGCCAGTATCTGATCCCACTTAAAGAACAGAAAAGTGGCCAACTTTTGGAGGCTAATTAGTCGAAAATATGTGCAGGTATCCGAAACTTGGCTAGTTATATACATTTTTAGGCAATTTGATTTGAAGGCCAACATTTTAGTAAGCGTTTGGCCCTCACTCCGATGCGTTTTTAAGAGTACAACATAATAATCGGACGCTTAGCTGGGAGTACACGTTCATTTGTCCGCCGTGCGAGCCCGCCTTATTCATCTACAGTGGCGAAGACAGCAGGGACGTTGCTACATATATACCTAGAAAATTATATGCTGTGCATCGACATATTGAACTCAGTAATAGTAAAAAGCATGAGCTTAGCAACTCAAAGTCTTTTTTACTCACCAGTTAAGTTTTCGGGGACGGATCGTGAAATGTAAGGAATACTTTCAAGTCTGGAATTGAAAATAATGAAAACCATAACGCATTAACAGATCCTGGTAGGCTACGAATCATTTACCGTTTGTGTAGATTTAAACATTCAGAGAACCATTAAGAAACACGAGGGAATAATTTTTTGTCGGGATTTCAACCCCAAAACAACTGTCTCTCCAACAAAAATCGTGCACGGCTAGAAATCATTTTCCGTCTGGATTTGCACATGATGAGGACCATCAAGCAATTGTATTACGACTATCAAGAAACATCGCGAGCAGCGCCCCTTCCTTCACTACGCGCAATGACGCAACAAGCAGTTCCTGGAAGGCTCTACCGTACTTTTTCAACTAAGGTAAGAGTGCAATGCACCAAGAGCCTTGGTAGGGCGGATAAATACAGGCAATTAGAGCGTAATGGCCCAAAGGCGCTTGCAACACACGAGACTCCTTGCTCAACCTGACCCGCGCAACCGCACCACAAATGAGACAAAGTGCGCGCTTGAGACCAAGACTTGAAATGCTTCCAAAAATTTCCGACTTTTTTCGCCATCTCCTTAATGTCGTCCATGCGTCACTGCTATAGCATTCACTATAGAACATTATGTGAATGTTTGTCCGCACAGCAGATTTTTTGTGTTTTTTTGTATCAAAAGGGAAGAAAAACGCGTAATCTCACAGCTTGCAAAGGAGACAGGGGATCGGTTGCAACAAAAAAATGAAGGCAATTATGAGCAGTAGCAGTTTAAATTTCTGTAGATGAAACAGATACCATGCTTTCCCAGAAAATAATATTAAACAGTCAATAATGCCTTAGGTAGAAAATACACTCTAACGTATAAATATAACGAAATGATAAACACATGTGTCACTGACTATGCTGAAAAGTGTTGGTAAAAGCTTGAATATAAAACAAAATAACGAACGTCAGGGTCACATGTGTCTACAATCCAACTTGAACAAGACTCTCTCATATACGATTGTCTTCAGATGAAACATTCTGCGAAAGACAAGGCGAAATACACTCGCATTGCGCTTCTTTTGATTCAAAGCAGACTATATCCAATACCAGATCCTAGAAAATTAGTTTCCTGGACAAGAAAACGGAGGCCGTTTTATTGAGGCGACACCGCTGAGCTTTGGACCTTACGATGAAAAGGAATAGATGTAAGATAAAAAAAAAAACAAGTTCGGACAACATTATTTTCAAAGGTAACCATCTAGCAACAGCTTGAAATATTATGCCAGTGACTGGATAGCTAACAAAGTTCCCACTTACGGTGCTGTCAGCGTGATCAAAGCGTTAGAGCAGCTTGTGCAGAGTTCTGGGAATAGAAAATCGGGAGCAGGCATCGGTTTGAGATAATAATCTTAGCGGCCGAGATCAGCACAGTTCGAGTTTCTTGCAGCCAATAATATGAAACTTTGCCACTTGGCGATAGCACCAAAAAAAACTTTTCATGCGACTACAATGCTCACGCGATTATTGTCTATCTAAACAAACTGATAACTTCTATAGGATTATCCTATTATAACTCTGCTTGTTCCTCCCTACGTTCCTTCCTTTCTTAGTTCCTCCCATTGTGGGTACGACCTCAACACGTTCAGTATTATATAAGTGAAAAGTAGAATATCCTGGATATATCTCAGTAGAGAAGAACAGGAGTAAAGTATTCGTTTTTTAAGCTGCTAGAACTCCCAGGTCATAGTTAGAGCTGCTGTTTGACTTGAAAAATATTTTCGCACTTCGTATGCAGGATACAGGTCTGAGATATCATTGAAGAGCAATGCTTTCTTTCGGGCAAATTTCCACACGTTCTAACAACTTGCGTAAGTCTCTCCTAGCGTTGCAGACTGCATCATCGTACTATAGATCGTCGATATTTTGTGCGGCCGGAACTGCCTTTCAAAAGCCGGCATCCTCTATACGTACGTAAAAGTAAAGAAAACCGCGTCGAAATAAATCGCACATTTTCTTACAAAACTACTATTTAATGAAATGGACAGTTATATTCATTCGTTAGTTATGAGCTACTCACTTTATAGAGGAACTTTGAGACAGCTATCCTAAAGGAAACTAATCAAAAAAATAGCAGGAGCATATCCACAACGTTTAACAACAAAAGCCGCTTGTCAATAAACGAGTCATGTGTGCGTTAGTGTATACTGCCTATTCAACGCATACATAAACACACAATAAAAAAAAAGTGATTACCGTGGAATTCCAACTGGTCTCGCAATTGAATTTATGAGAAAAAGCAATAAAGAGAAAAATGAAAATTCAAGAGACATTGAAAGCCAACATAGATAGGAAAAACGCAGTCATGGAAGATAAGCTACTACGATTGAAAAAGAATATGAATAGAAGGCGCGTTAAGTGCGTTAGGGTGGATCAGGATCATATGATTAGATGAGGAACGTAAGAATAGGTAACAAGTATCAAGTAGATGAGGAGTGTTAAATTAAATACAGCTGTATTAAATGAGTTATAGATTAGATGAGGAGCGCTAGATTAGATGACGAGCGCTAGGTTGGATGAGGAGTATCAGGTTGGGTGAGGAAGAGAATAAGGTTGGATGAAGAGTATTGAGTTAGACAAGGAACGCTAAATTGAATGAGGATGGTTAGGTTAGACAGAACAGTGTTAGATGACGAACGTTATTTTAGATGAGATCTGTTTGAGTCGATCAGGTGCGGTAGGGAATATAAGGAGCATTAGATTAAATAAGGAACGTTTGGTTAGAAAGCAGTATTAGATGGTATTAGTTTAGATGAGTTACGTTGGATTAGATGAGGTGCGTCAGGTTAGATGAGGTGTGTTAGGTTAGATAAGGAATGTTAGACTAGATAGAGCAGTGTTAGATGATCAACGTTATGTCAAATAAGGTGAATTAGGTTAGATGTGGAGCCTTAGGTTAAACTAGGAGCGTATCCTATGTTATATGGGGTGCATTAGGTTGGATAAGGGGCATTAGGTTAGCTAGTGAAGTATTTGATAATGAGCGTTAGGGTAGATGAGAAGCGCTGATCATGTGAGGTACTTTAATTGACATAAAGTACGTTAGATTAGATGCGGTGCGATAGGTGATATGAGGTGCTGCACTGGTGCGTTAGTTTAAATGAGAAGAGTTAGGTTAGAGGATATGCAATAGGTTCAATAAGAAGCATTAGGTTAGATGAAATACTGCACGAGAGAACCGGTTTGAAGCATCGAGTAAGTTGACTGTCGCTAGAGGCGTAAGGTTAGATGAATTGCGTTAAGTTGTATTACATGTTTTCAGATTGATATCGAGTATTGGGATTCACGACTGGCGTTAGCTTAGTTGATAGATGTTGGGTTAGACGGACTTTGTTGTGTTGGAAAGAGTTCGCCAGCGCTAAGCGGCTGGCGTTAGTTAGACGGGGTGAATTACGTTAGAATAGCTGCCTTAGGTCAAACCAAGGGAAGGTGTAATAGCGTAGCTTGGGCTCGGTAAATTTTAACCCTTAAATGCCTGATTTAATCATAGCACACCCGTAGAAATAACACTATTGGTATATGCTGCATATATGGCACGCTATGCATTTAAGGGTTAAGAAGCAAAGATATAAATCAACTGTGGAATTTCCACGAGTCCCGTTAGTCATAAGTCAGTTCTGCTTGTTTCTCCTTACGTTCCTTAGTAGGTTTGTTCCTAAAATCCTGCGGTAGTACTACCGTTACGCTCACAGTATTAAATAGGAAAAATTAGGGCATTTTGCCTACCATCTCGTCAAGGAAGACAGGAGCCACGTTTTACTGTTTTCTTTTTTTTTTTGTTTCCTTTTCTTTTCTATATGCTGCGCTGCAACTGCGGTTGTTCTGATTTGTTCTGAGGAGTTTTGTAGCCAATAAGCATCGAAAAAATTTCAAGCGGCCGGAGCCATGAGGATGAAACTCGTAAGCTGTATATTAACTTATGGTGAAAGCAACAATATCACAACTGTGACGTCACCACTATTAACAAATTTCTTATAAAAGCACGGAAGAATTGCCGGTGTTTTCTTCAGTCTGGAGCCGGAGCTATCAGAAGGCTGGCATTATGTCTACGACCGTATGATGTAAGCGAAAAAGTATCGACTTTATCGTAAATTTTTCCCGGGAAATGACATAGGGGCGATCTGGCTATGTTCATTTGTTTATGAGCGGGACTACTTACAAAGAAATTGTGAAATGAGACAGCTGTAGTAGGACAGAAAAGTAAATGACAAAAACAACTAACAGAAAAGCCGGAAAGTTTAGCAGCAAAAAACGTTTATTGATAAATTCGTCAGATGTACAATAATTTCTTACTGTATGTTTACCGCATCCATAAAATAAATAAAGAATAAGAAGTGAATATCTGAGACTTTCAATTGGTCTCGCAGTTGCATACGTTTGGCGAAGAAGGTTATATTAGGTGTGAATCGTTAGCTTAGAATAGGAGCGTTAACGTTGATCAGATAATGCGAGTTAGGTTAGATGGCAAGCAGTTACGGTAGATGACAAGCATTAGAGATGACGAAAAGTGTTAGGTTAGATGCGGAGAGCGTTGGATTAGGCAAGAAGCGTTTGATTAGGTGAGGAACGTTAGCTGCGTTAAGCTAGCTGTGGAGGCTCCAGGAGATTTGCATTTGGGTAGCTGAGGGAGGTTGATTAAAATGCGTGACAATTTTGCAATATATTCATGTATCTCGGTTCCATGGTAGACTTATGCGGAGGTAGGCATGAGAGGGTCCTTGCTCATTATTGGGAGGGCTTAAACGGACTTTGTTGTTGCCGCCGCCACAGTAGTTTAGGTGAAGAGCGTTAAGTTAGACGAGGAGCATGCAGTTAAATGAAGAGCGTTAGTTTCGACTAGAAGTATAAAGTAACGTTCAACGAGGTGTGTAAAGTTAAGTGAGAAGCGTTAATTTGGATCAGGAGCGTTAGGTTGAGTTAGATGGAATACTTGTAAGGTAATGTGAGAAGCGTTAGGTTACATAAGAAACGTAAGGATTTTAATGCGTATTAGGTTGATCGAGGTGAATTAGGCTAGATGAAAAGCGTTGGGTTAAATGAGATAAACTAAGTTATATCAGAAGCGCTAAGTTATATGATTTACGATAGGGTAAGATGATATCGAACAATGGGATTTACGACGGGTGTTAGCTTAGACGATTTGTGTTATGGTAGGTGGACTACTTCACGTTAGACAGAGTTCGTTCGTGATAAGTGTAAATAGTCATAAAGCTAGCTATTTACATTCATGACTGGAATTATAGTCCCCATGCATCTTCGGATATTGCTACAATCACTCGTTCCGTATTTGAAAAGTATCAAGTAGAACTGCCATCACATTCGAAGTTCCAGGGAAGTCCGCGTTTGCGATTGACCAATAGTTACACTAATGGTAATTCTGGCGCTAACCCGCTCCCTTATACATAGACAGTTTATAACTCAACAAGAAAACCTAACTCAATGAGATATTTAAAATTTACAGCTAATAGGGTGGATTGTGACTATTGAGTCAAAAAAATCAATTGTGGCGTTTCCCAAGATATATCACACGCGAGCAAAGAGCCGTGATACCGTGTATAACCCGCAAGCGAAGTGAGAGAGATGATGATTTTTTCGTTCAACATTAAGTATATATCTTTCTAAATATATATATGTCGCATTGGCCTGATAGAGGTACACCCCCTCCGAGAACCTTGCACGACAGGGGCCAGGACTGGTTCATCTAATGTCATATATAGGTCTTTATAGGGGTGCACTATGTCTTAAACTTCATATTTCACTACGGAAACCAGTCCTGGATTACGTAACCTACAAGGTTGGCGGGGTAACTGCCATTATAAGAGGGCTGGT
>LQNS02278159.1:3934893-3946565 GCA_001587735.2 Parhyale hawaiensis | reverse complement strand
TATATATTTGTCTGTCCACCCAAAAAGTGGTCGAAGGAGTTGAGCAATGTTCATAATTTTCGTAGAGAATATGTTATGTTGACCTAGATGTGACCCATTACAAAAAACTAGGCCTAGCTGCCCATCAAAAATGACGGCGTTGAATTTTCCTCCACCGGGGCGAATTTGCCTCCACCGGGGCAGATCATCTGGAGCACGGGACGTTCTATTTTTTTCCTACGATATTCTTAAGGAGGTAATATAGCGGGGGCGTAGCGATGTAACCTTGTTGGACACAGCATCTATATGAAAAACTAGGATCAGCTGGCCATCGAATATGACTTCCGTTGAATTTGCCCCCTACCGAAGTTGATGGTCTTACGCCACGAGGCGTTCTAGTTTCGTTTACGGTTGTGTCTGCTTGTTTGTCTGTCCACCCAAAAAAGGCAGAAGGAGTTGAGCCATCATCAAAATCTTTTTCTGACAGGTGGGTTGACTGAGATGTGAAATACGCCCAAAAAAATAGAGTTGGCTGGCTATCATAATGACAGCGTTGGATTTGCATCTCCTCTTTCCTCCTTCCCTCCTCCAACCGCAGGTGATGGTCTTACGCCACGGGGCGTTCTAGTTTATTGAGTAATTTTGCAATGTAAAATCAAATTATACAAAAACTCAATATTATAAGCTCTGTTGTTGTTGTTAATGATGACTTACTCCCATCGTTCAAAAGATTCTCAATACCTGGTTATAAAAGTCTCACGGTTTAGAACTGCAAAATTCGTCCAATCGTGATCAATTCCACATCAGTAGTGAACGATACACAACGCAATGCATTCGAAAGTGATTGAAAGAAATGAAAATCTGATGGTGCCAAGTCAGGCGAGTACGGAGGATCGAGCAACACTTCGCATCTAAGTAAGTTCTTGAATACCGGATTGGTCATACTGTAGTGGCTGGGTGAGGACGGGCGTTGTGTAGGAGAAAAACACAGTTTATCCAATTCCTTAAATCTGAATTGCTCTGCTGAGTCGGTGTAGTTGCCGAAGGTAGAGGTCCATATTTACAATTTGGTTTTGTTCAAATACCTCATAACTGAGTTTGCCTTTTCAGTCCTGGCAAACGCACGAGATGGTATTTCGAGGATGCAGATCTTTTTTCGCTCAGTAGCTAGTCTGTCAGGGCTGAGCCGTTCTTTATGTTGCGTCATATTACATGAGACCGGCAGCAAAAGGCCACCCAACAGCCGAATTCCCAGTAAAGAGTTGAGCCCCGGGCTCCAGCCCTCTCTGAGCTATTGCCATTAGGTCCAGATAAAATTAAATTATATCTAATAGAAAACTGCAGCCAGTTGAATAACTGTACAAGTATGATCAGTCTCGAAAGCAGTTCAGCGCTACGAGTTGATGAGTCATGGCGCACATGGCGAAGGGGCTCGAAGTTTTGAAAGGTGTTGCTAACAGCACTTGTCCGGACTATTTTTGACCGTGTTGCTCTTTCTGTGATCCGACAATTTCCCAGGCTAGTTTATTTCAAGTAGTCGCAATGACGTACGCGAAAGCTGCTGACCTTGCGTTGTTGAGGTATGAGTTTTGTCTGCTGAATATTTCTATATGTTGCCCCCTGAATTGTCTTCATTCGCGAAAGACAAGCCCAGCGTGAACAGTCACCATGGATGTCATAGGTCTCTTTGGGCCTGATGTGTGCATCGCCAGTGAGAATGCGTTGAAGAAAGTATTCTTTGTAGCCGAGTGTTAAATGATTCGAGCAAGTAAACTGGCGGAAATTGTGGAGCACAATTTTCTGCTTTTTACTTCTTTGCGTCTAGCGCCCACGCGTCAAGTTTCTGAAAAATGCACATGCACAGAGTGAAAGTGGTGCACCTGGTTCACCACAGTTTATTACAGTTCATCTCAACCCTCAATTCTTTGGTCATCAGACACGGTTTTCGTGAAGAAGCTAGTTTGATTCATTAAATTCCATTGATCGACAGGACTGTGATCCATCTTCTGCTCAAAATTTCTATTTTTACAGCACGAAAACCAAGGGAAGCGGTGCTACGAGACGCTCCTTCTTTCCACACTGGTCACAATTCTCACAAGCAGCTTCAACCTCGCTTGGACACTTCGATTAAATGCGAAAACTAAATGGTGTCGAACAAGCTCAGTTTTATTCACTTATCATTCCAATTAATAATCTGAAAGTGAACGGAAAGTAATTAAATTAAAAAAAAGCAGCAGAAAAAATTAGCATACAATCTCTTATATGCTAAAACAAGTAGTCATTAGTCGTTATTATCGTTTCAGGGCATTGCATTCTACTCAAATGCATCCGCTGTTGCTGGTTAGAGTGTCAAATAGAATAGTACTATCTGAATTATAAGAAATTTCAAAAAGGGTACCTCATTACGTATGTGCCACCCTCTCTCAACGTATGGGGTTCTGAGAGTCGCTGGACAATTTCGTAATATTATTTATAGTACATGTTTTGAGCCATTGGGATTTCAACAACTGAAGAACGCATCCAAGTCCCCGAATTAATATGAGCGTTCCGAGAGAGCATTAGATAAGCAGCTGTGGTGCGACAGCAACCAGAAAAAGCTATGGTTATAAAAAGTTTAATGTGTATTTATCTGTTTTTTAGCTGTTTATTTATTAATTTGTCCATTTTCTCTCGCCATTGAAGAATTTATGTAAGCAAAAATGAAATCTGGTAGAAGGTTAAGCGATCCTCTCCAGCTCCAATGAAATGCGACGAACTCAAATGAGTCCAGGTTGTAGACGGGGCACAACCATTAAAATTTCTGCGCTGAAAGCGATTGTTGCTTTGCCAGTTTTTAAGTTCTAGCCATGAAAAGTCTAGAATTAAGTCTGAATGGCCAAAAGAATTCTAATGTTCTTTTTTTTTTTTCACATCCAAACTTCCTTCACTCTGAGTTCATAATGTGCAACTTGAGTTAATGATTGACGATACAAAAGTTAAGATATTCTTTTGAGTGCAATAGAATTGCAAATAGGTGCGACGAACACGAAGACTTCCTTGCAGCATTTACCTGTTTCAAATTATACTTCTTATAGCATTTTGATGCGATGAAAGCATTTAGACTGAAATAAATGAGCTCGTATAAATGATAACGCAGCTTCAGTCAATACGAGTGATGCTGAAGTGTGGGGGATAATGAATTAATGATTGTGCAGGTCACGGACGCGAAGGAAGGATTGTGGTGCTCAGCAGAAATGAAGCCGATAGTTCTTATCATCATTCATGATAGTTTAAATTGGCTGTTACAATGCATCATTCATAAGCACATCATTAACGAAAGTACAATGAGTGAAAAAGCATGATCAAAAATACTTCACCGTCATTCTAGACGGTGCTGGTAGACTAGTCTGTTAATAATTCTACCAGCGCACAGTGACTTCTCGAACACCCGTAGCTGACGTGAGCTCTGTCTCAGGGCAGCTACTGTAAAAACTAGCAAATCGCACTTCCGAAAAGCCGTTCGTTCTGAGTTGCCACTTACCAACACCCTACAGTCTACGAAGACTGTACCACAGAGCAGCTAATGTAGATGTTAAAAAATTCGGTGCAACAATTGCAATGTTTACGGGACAGATCTTGCACAGGCGTCCTGGCGGCCAACAACTGACCACAAGAAGGAAGAGGAAGTTTACACGAGCAAGGTATTTTCGGTAAGCCAAGGAAGTGTGTGTGCTCTACTGGCGCTAGTGAAAAACAGGCGTATTTTGGCGGCAATGTCGGTGTCGTGCGAAGTAAGGAAGATAAGTTTGGGTGCGACGGAGCAGAAAGTCAACACCGAAGCCGTGCTACAAGAAACTCTAGCCTTGCTCTCACTACTGCAGCCGTCGCACAATAACTTAGTCCATTTCTCTTCATTGAAGTCCCACAGGCACTGGGTCGGGTCACCCAGAAAATCTTACAGCTCTCACCGAGGCACATAATGTGGAGGAAAAGGAAGGAAAACCTGTTCTTTGTCTTGGAGAAAAAACTCCCTGGAAAGTCCAGAATTTTTCGGTTGCGACAGGGGATCGCTTCACGACACACGAAGCCTCGAACTGATGACATGCCGTACACAACTGAAGGTAACCTTAATTAATCATCTCTATGAAAATTTAAAGTTATACAATGCTCTCCCTATGACTAAGGGAGTGAATATTGAGCGAAATTAATCGCATGAAGGGAATTTTCCAATTTGCGTTTCACAGACAGCTTACAATTGTTTGGATCTCATTGATGCCTAAACTACAGACTATAAGCTTTTACAAACAGAAAGTAGCTACACGGTGAAAGACAATAGAGCACTGAGAGCTCTAGCACCTTCTACACCGTTTACGCATGTAAGAAGGGAGAAACACCCCGCAATCTACTAACATTGCACATTGTGTCAAAGTGTCCCCGGCTTCGAACTTTCGATGTCTCATGTTCGTGTCCCTGACATGAAATGTCTTCAGTAAAGATGCCAGTAGTGCCCCAAGTTGACGTGCCCCCTATGAAGATACCAGAAACATTTTCTAATAACTTATTCTGGGTTACCGGTGCTAGAGCCTTGACCCCCGCCGCTCACAAATTGTGTTTCAGTCACAATCCGAAAAGCGGTTACGATGATTGTAACACAGGTTATACAGTAGAACAGCAGGCAATCGCTAAGAAACATCTATTTCAAATATTTGGAACAAACGAATCATACAAATGAATAACAAGGGTACAATATTCGGGAGCCTACCGTAAGTAAATAAGTTTACTTACTTCGAGCTACCGTCGACGAAATTACAATTAATACAGAATTTTAACATATTTATGGTTGTACTGCTCGTCGGCAGATGGCGCTCTCATAAGCGTATTTCTGGTTACGGTAACGATTTTTCAGGTTACGGTAGTCTAACTGGGTTGTGATTACAACACACCTCAGTAGTGCCAACAGTGCAGTGCCCTGAGTTGACATGTCCTCAGTGAGAGGCCTGTTGGGTCAGCAGCGTCATAACTCTGAGTGCGATTTTGCTAGGATTCCCAAATGCAATGTTGAAACTAAGTATAAATCAGAATTAGGAACTCTCCATTTGTTTTCCACAGTTCTGGAATCGCAGTCCCTTTAGGACCTCTTAAAGAAACGGAGCAGTGATAAAAAAAGAGTGCCCAATGATTAAATGTCAAAAGAATGCAGTGGGTAATAATGTTTAACGAAGGTCCATTGTTCTGGCTTGTGCAGAATGAGACGGCAATCTGATGCGAGTTAGGAACGCAGAATATAAAAAAAGTGTATGTGTTACCTTAGTCTAGTTAATAATCAGTGGTAAGAATAGATCTCATATGCGGCGCCTATGATTTAGCTGTAAGTGCATTATTAACATATCAGAAGTACTATGCTCCCTTGAGTTATGTTTGACCCCTCAGATTCACGACACTTGCCAGACCTCATGAATAGGAAACGGTCAAAGATATATTCTCCAAATATTTGGAAAGTAAGCGAACGTATGCGCGCATTTGTATCTTTCCAGGGTGGTGTTTTCATCAGACTCCATTACCCAACATTCATGTAATGGATGTGTGTATATATATATATATATATATATATATATATATATATTGCATACGTAGCTATTTTGTATTTAGCTGGCTCGTTACTGTTTTTCACTGCCCCTAACCAAACATTAATACCTTTCTGTGTAGTTAAGCTGAATAATCATATGTCTGGTAACTTGTCTAATAATCTGCTACTAAATGCTCTGTAGTTTACTGTCTGAAGAGCTGTAGAACGCCCGGCAATCTCTTAAACTTTGATTATAAATCTTGGAATTCACTTTTCCATACATACCTACGTCAAAATCTACTAGTTATTACGAACCGCATGTGCTGTGTGTTACCAAGTTACGTTAGTTCATTGGGTGGCGTTTCGCACGCTATATATCTGACCTACAATTCATCAACTAAAAATTTCATGTCTATTCCAATAAATATTGTTTATCTGTTCAGCCCTTCGTAAGTTTGAAAACTCCATTAAGGCTATTATATGTGGATGAGTAGTTTGCCCCAGTGCACTTACAGTAATATTGTCATTTGGATGGATCCACTGAAGTTGTTTTCGTCATTATTTATCTGTGTTATGTTTCAATAATTCCTTTCAATGTTATTATCATTATTATATCCATTATTCGTATTTTCATGTTTTTCATAATCATGACATCCAGCTTTATTCCTGTAGTTTCCTATTGCCCGTAAAAATAGGACGGGGAAAGCTCAAAAGAAAAATTGCCATAAAATTGCCGTAATAGGGCCACACCCAACTCCGTTTGCAACAATACATGTTCACTATGATTTATTTTCTTTTCTTATTTCAAGAGGGTTGTTTAGGTAGCAGAGAAAATAATGAGTTCTCAAATGCACCGCATACTCACGGACACCAGCAGAATAAATAAGAGTTCAATAATTTTTTACATCAAATTCACCTGTGGATAACATTGCAAATAATTTAATAAAGATGTTGCCAAACTTATAACGATGGCCGTAAGATGGAAAACTCCACAGGGGTCGTAGACCAAATTGGGCACATTAATAAAGTTCCTTTTAATAAAGAGAGTAAATGATAAATAGTAAAAGTTTTTAGAGCAAGGAGGCAACAGACCAAGAAAAAATAAGTTTTACAGTGTTAACAGATCATGCCCGCTTGTGACAGGGTGCTGTGTATGCTGGCATGCTGTGAACTAGCAAAATCTCCGATATTTTCTAGCTTTCATAAACACACATATAGTTTTAGTATATTCTTCTACCACACTAATGGCAAATTACACCAATTACAAAATGTATTTTCGTTAAACCTTCAGAAGAAAATAGTAGAATTGGGAAATCGGGAGTACACAACGTAAAATACAACGCATTTTTGAGTGGTGTGGTATACTGGTGTTGCGTACATATCGCTTGATCCAAGCGCTTGTAAGCTAAACTACATATTATCAAGAGGAAAACTGAGTCATTGAGTAGCCATTGACATTAGGGTAGGGATATCCTAGTGGATATTTTGATGGAGGGGAGAAAGAGTGAGACCGCCTCCAAATAAAATATTTTTACGCGCCTAAAACATGCATTGGTATGGACTGAACGGGAAACTTTTAGCTATATTTGTAGCTTTCCTGAAATTTCCTTCGTTAAAGAACAATGTGATGCCTTGACTTTACATCTAAGCTTGCGAAGGAAGGCTGAGGAAGATAAATATAATGCTGCATTACACTGGAAAAAAAGCACATAAAATTGAATACAGGGAACCAGAAACAAGGCAGGAAACGCAAATAAAAATTTAAAAAGTTATCAGTAGAAGACAAAGAAAGCATACAAAAGAAAACGTCAACGAAGTAACATACGGGAAACAATAAATACAAAAAATGAAAACGAATCAAAGATACAGCTAGGAAACGATTAACAAACTATAATAAAATATATTAACCAAACTAAAAAATACAGAAACTTCAAAACATAAAAATATAAAAAAAAGTTGTGCTTGAAGCAACCCTGGAGACCAGGAGTGTCCCAAGCTTACCTGGCGGCACATTCCAATTCAGATCACGCTGCTGTAACAATTCAAAGCTAACGTACAACCGCGAGGTAAGTGCATTTTGTTTATTTGCCCCCAGAAATGGAGGAGCAGAAGAGAGTCGTGGATGAGACTTCGGTAGAGTTGGGCACAGTCTCGTAAGTATGCTTCGGGAGAGCGTTGCTTTATGATAAAGGGGGAAATGCGTTATATATTCAAATGACTACAGCCCGCGAGAAAACAAAAAATGACTAGGAGTGAAATAGTACATACGTACATCGCAAGATCATAGATTAATACTTGATTTTAGTTGCCTTACGCCACTGCGTAGTGTTGTAAGACAGGGGTATCATTAATATTATTACCTTTGTCAATGAGGTTACGTTTTCGTCGGGCTTGTCTGTCTATCTCTTTGTCTGTCCTCCTTTCTGTCTGTCACCAAGATAACTCAAAAAGTTATGAACCGATTTGGACGAAATTTGCAGGGATTGTTAGGTATGTTAGGAGGAACAGATGATTAACTTTTGGTGAAGATCCGTCTATCCTTTTGTTTGTTTGTCTGCCTTATTTTCTCAAGTCCATAACTCAAAAAGTTATTGACGGATTTTCATGAACTTCACATGAGTTGTTATGTATATAAGGAAGATTAAATGATCAAATTTTGGTAATGACCCGTTAGTTTGCTCTTTCGTTTGTCACTGTTTTTAATTTTATGCTTGTTAGCACAATAACTCAAAAAATAATGAATAGATCTTTATGAAATTTATAGGGATTGTCAGTAATGTTATGAGACATATATTGTTAAATTTTGGTGCAGATCGGTTCGTTTGTTTGTATGTTTGACTCATGTTTGCCATATCTTTGTTAGCAACTTAACTCAAAAAAGTTATGAACGGATCTTGAAAAAAATTGCACAAGCTGCTATTACTATTAAAAGGCACAAATGATTATGGAGTTGATACAATGACAATCATGGTTTCAGAGTCAATTTGAAGTTTTTACTACCCTTGCCTCGCTTAGCGGAGGCATGCGCTCTCAGAGTGCTCTAGTTATTACTATTATCAAAGCTGCTAGCTGTGCCGTCTTAGTTCCAGCAGAGGTGGTGTCAAAGAGGAAAATACAGAGACATGTAGTAGGACAAAATACAGGGACATTTAGTAGGACAAAATACAGGGACATTTAGTAGGACAAAATACAGGGACATGTAGTAGGACAAAATACAGGGACATGTAGTAGGACAAAATACAGGGACATTTAGTAGGACAAAATACAGGGACATGTAGTAGGACAAAATGCAGGGACATGTAGTAGGACAAAATACAGGGACATGTAGTAGGACAAAATGCAGGGACATGTAGTAGGACAAAATACAGGGACATGTAGTAGGACAAAATACAGGGACATGTAGTAGGACAAAATACAGGGACATGTAGTATGACAAAAAATCACTGAACTCGTGCGCGGAGAGACGAAAACCAAGCAGTTAGCAGGAACGAAGAGAAAATGGTGATCAGATTAAGAGTGACAGAAGAAGTATGAAAAAAGGGAAGCCCTGTAGGCACGAAGAAAAAGGCCAGAAGGCCTTATTTAAGGGCAAAGGTGACCCACAGGTGCAGCACCCTGTGGTAAAAGAACAGATCAAGATTATCAGACAATTAATAGTGAGCGTTGGAAGTTATACATATACAATGAACGCGTTCGGGAACAGCATGAAGTGCAAGAAGAGAGCAGAAAAACGTCATAACTCTAACAAACTTCTGGCCTGTTTTAAAAGCTAATACGATAAATCAGCTTCTGGGGCGGCTTTAAATTTTGATAGAGAAGAAAAAGGATGTAAAACGTACAAGGGGTATCCACAGTAGGAAAGGACTTCCATACACTTTTTTTTATGGGGTGCATTTGTAACCTTAGCCCTTGTGGCTCTGCTTTTTTGGCTCTCCCATCAATAGCCCACCGGCCTTTTTCAAGTCAGAATTGCGGACCTTCTCTAGTTTTAATTAAAAAAACTATCTGCTACTGCCACGTCATTTTCCAAAAAAAAATTGATCCATTTCTATTCAATCTATGAATGCCAAGTCTGAAATAACAACGGTAAGTGAAAACGATAAACTTGCTAATATTCTGAGATGACCAAATTTTGTCTCTAGTTATAGCTGTTGTATGCTTAAACCCCGCTTACTTCAAAACATTGTAAACAATTGCACTGGTAGATATTTTTCTGTCTCAGAGAAATTTTCAAGCCACACTACATAATTCCAAGCAGCACTTGATATTAAGCTTCTATACACACTTCTGCCATTCCCTACACTCCTCATGCTCAATAATGCCTTGTTTACAAAAGAACTACTAAGGAGCTCTCGAGGTAATCGCTCAAAACAAAGACGTAACTGCTCCCATGTACGAGCGCATCTTCTGTATGCAGTAATCCATTTTCGATCTCTAAAGTAGTTCGTGCAAATCCTTCACTTGTTCCGCAGTCAGCATAAAGATAGTGGGCCGATATTGCTCCATACATAAGTTGCACATAATACTCTATGTCCGGTCCCGAAGGAGCTCATGAGCAGCTCCCGGCCTCCCAAAGGATCACAACTTGAGACACTAACCGAGAAGCATTTCTATAATTCGCACCCAGTTCCCTGGAGAGGCAATCACGGATCGCAAGTTTGGCTGGAGTGTCTGCAGGGAGCTTAGATCATTGCCTTAACCAAGAGCAATGGTACGAAACTCGGCACGATACTCCAGAACCAACGAACATTTGTTCCGCAACTCCAACTTTTGCATGCTCCAGCAAAATCAGGAATGCTCGAGCCGATGCAGTGCACTGCAGTTTCGTATTCCAGTAAAAGAAAAGAAGAAGCTGGAATAAGGGATTTTATTGCGTAAAAGTATCAAACTTGCACTGGAGGACTGCGTAGTTGCAGGTCCAACAATTTCACGCATGTACGAACGAATTTCTTTCCAGTAAACAACAAGTGAAGCAATGAACATGGACATTTTGCCTATCTATGATGAGGAAATACCTTTTTTGTAAAATAGAATAATCCAGGTTGTATTCGGCATTACCAATGAATATAAGAAGATACCGCAGACATCATTCCCACAACGACTGTACAGAAATTCCACGCCGGGCCACAGGCTGGCACACACAGAAGCCCAGGTCACCATTCCTGTCACAACTGTACAAAATTCATACGCCGGGCCACGGTCACAACTGTACAAAGTTCATACGCCGGGCCACGGTCGGACCCACACAGAAGCCCAGGTCATCATTCCTGTCACAACTGTACAAAGTTCATACGCCGGGCCACGGTCGGACCCACACAGAAGCCCAGGTCATCATTCCTGTCACAACTGCACAAAGTTCATACGCCGGGCCACGGTCGGACCCACACAGAAGCCCAGGTCAAGTCGTCGCGAAGCAGACAGGCAAATTGAGTTGTGCTGTCAACTGCCTCAGAGCACTCGAGTTAATGGCCGTTCCTCACAAAACTCTCCACTCCTCTTACCAAGATTGTTTGCGACCATTTCAAGCGCAAACTTCCCTGTGCAAACTAATTCGCCTATTTTATTGCACCGACTTAACTATCAAACCAAAAGTGTACGAATGTAAACTTTAGGATACCGTGAAGGAGGAGAGCGAAATGAGATGACCAAATTTAAACGGAGCTCCTGCTGCTATACAAAGCGCTATATTGCAAACACATAAGAACGAATATTCCAATCTTTGTATCATGATTGGTGGAAAAATTAGCATTCCATAGGCGAAATTAATGCCAATTACGCTGTAAATAGTTCTCTACAGAAGTAATTACTGAGAAGATTATGAGCCTTTAAAACAGTTACATCATGCAAGTGTTTATTCCCAATGAATGCAAAATGCATTACAGGTCGATGTCTTTTTCAGCAGTAAACACTTCAGTTTTGGAAAGATCGACCAGGGCAGCTGCAGAGTTTTACACCGCGTTAAAAAAAGCGCTAAATCGACGTCACCAAAACTCGGATTATAGATTAAAAAGCCCGAATCGATTCGAGCTAAAGAAGAGGGCGAGGACTCGAGTAGCTCCGCCGTTCTCCTTCACCTTCAGCCTCCTTCGGATAACATAAAAGTGGACTTATTAAAGAAACAGGGAGCGCCGCTCTGCATGTCAATGCG